>APFE031007649.1:17155-57490 GCA_000404065.3 Pinus taeda | reverse complement strand
AAAGAAGACGACACGTAACTCTATAACTCTATATTTGTAGGTTTAATTCCTTATTTTTTATTTTATTTTTCCACACTTCTAATAACTTGAAAACAAATACCATAATTGTTTTTGTTATTTTAGCTTTAAAAATAAAATAAAGAATCATATATTTATTTGTTTCTTTTATTGAAAGTTATTTTTTGTGAAGTAGAAGTTTTGTATTACATGTGAACATAAAATTATATTGAAATGTTTGAGACTTGATTTGGTATGCAAAGGTTAGATGTAATGTGGAATTTCAATTATTTGAAAGATAACGTGATAAAAAAAAAAAAAAAATATTATTTTATGAGTCCAAAAGGTTAGAATAGATAATTGGATTTTTAGATTAATAATTACAAAGTTGTTGTATAAATTAAAATTAATGAAACTAGAAAGAGATTTCAATTTTGGTGGTTTTTAATTGAATGAGATCCTTGTTTCTTCCTCGAGAGCAACCTAGTTTGGGAAGATGGCTATGTGATTTTCAATGTGACCTAGCCTTTGATCCATTACTTCCAGTTGTATTTGCATAAGATCCAAAGAGAGAAGAATTCCATCTCTACTTTCATTTCTAGTTATCAACACTCTACATATGATAAATTTTAGGTGCTAGTAGATATCCACAATATACATGCATCGGTTATATCTTTCACGAGTATGATGAGCATCAAGAACATAATCAAGAACCTTTGTTGTCACTTCAATGTTTGTAAGGGTGAGTTCTATGAACCTAGTTTTTTAGCTTTCAACCCTCAATTGGTTTCAAGTACACCCATGATTGTTGGCCCCTATAATACTAGTGTAGCCCCTTTTTTCTATTGTTGTACCCATGGAACCCCCATATTATTATTGTTCTACCCCATAGAAGCCCACTATTGTTATTGTTGGCCTTAAATTACTATTTTTATGTATGCTCTGTTTATATTGTGATCCCTTAGACTCCTATATATATATAAAGGAGGTATTTTCATTTGCACCGTTAAAAAATTGTGCATTTATGTAATGTAAAGGAGGTTTCATTAGTAAGGCCTCACATTTGGAGTTGTTAGCATCTTCCCGAGCACACCTAGTTTTCCATGTTTCATGCTTAAAGAAGGTTCTCGATAACAAGCTTTGAGTTCAAACAGTGTTTCCAAAACTTGACAAAGAAGGAAAAATCATATTTGAGCCTTAAGTATTCATGGAAACAAGAACCCGACAGGTACAAAATCGATCAAGTTGAAAGTATCTCATTAAGTGGAAGAACTTACCTACTGAATATCCCACATGGGAGGATGATAATTTTATATAGAGGCATACAGAACTACTCAAGCACTGAGGACAACACTTTTTTGAAGGATATGGGCATGTTAAGTCCCTATAGTACTAGTGTAGCCCCGTTATTATTATTGTTAGTGTAGCCCCCTTATTGTTATTGTTGTACCCATGTAGCCCCCATATTGTTATCATTGTGCCCCATAGAAGCCCACTATTGTTATTATTATTCCCTTACATTATAATTTTTATGTAGATTATGATTATATTGTCACCCCTTAGACTCATATATATACAAAGGAGGTCTTGTCATTTGTATCATCCAAGAATTATTCACTTATGTAATGTAAATGAAGTTCCCTCCTCAAAGAGGATAATTTTTAAGTAGTTGATCTATCTATTTGTGAGTTGGTTGCATAACAATGATCTTGATAGTATACAACTCCACGGAAGACACAAGTATGTTAACATTCCATGATGCCTTGATTTGGATCTATTAAGGTGACAAATTGGACAGCAAGTTTTTTTATCACAAGAGCATAAATTCATGGATAAACTAGGCCTATGAAGAGAGTAGCTAGGGAGAACTGAATATCACCTAGGAAGATTTCTGAATCTCGTTACACAAGGAGAAATTCCAATGACTTTTCAAGATAAGGAAGGCCCTCTCTTAAAATAAATTCCATTGCCTTCAGTGTTTCTAGATACAACAAACCACATAAAAAAATAGATAATGAAAAGTTAAAAAGTTCCCAGTGAAGAAGATCACAAACCTATGTGACCATTCTTGGTCACCTTCCATGACCTATGAGCTAAGTAGAGTTTGAAGTGTTTTACATGTTTGGCTTGGATGCTTCCTTCATGAAATTAGTTGATGTGTTAGAAGAGCTTACAAGAGTATGAAATAGCTAGGAAATATCGATAGTGAGCTCATATTTCTTATCTAATCCCTTGATGGAGCTCCCAGTATGAGCACACACCTAGAATATATACTTAAATATGCAACATAAACGAATAACTATAAACCAACACTACAACATATAAGAAGAAAAAATACTATAATACCCATGGTGAATGTAACACCCTCCTCCCACATTTACCCAAGTTAAATGGTCTGTTGGGGTAACCATGTGATCAAAGGCTACTATGATGTGATTTAACTCCCCATGTAGAGTTAAGGAAGTGGAACTGATAAAACAAAACCAATCTGACCTTCAACACATGCTACAAAACTTCAAGAGTCAACCAACCTTTTCAAGTGACCAACCCCCAAGGAAACTTGACATTTCACTGATCTGAACCCCCAACAGCTCGCATGAAAAGCCATGCATGCAAATGAGGCCTTCTAGTCACTCCCCCAACAAGGGAATGCCAACGATTGTGGAATTTTTCATTTAGTTATGAACCATTGACCCTGGATTTTGTGATACTTTTTCAGGGCCAAGACTCAGGCCACTACCCATAACTTCATGAAACTTCTATAAATGATAAGTGAAATTGGAATTGAAAATATTTAATTAATGAGTTGAATGGACCCCTATTGTCCATCAGAGGAATTTCATCAAACATGACACAAATATGCAATCTAAAGGTCATAACAACAAATCTAAGCATAGGGGTCTCATACTTATCTGAGATTTGTAAAGAAGCATTATTGCCATATTAAAATATTTGCATTACCATCTATTAAGTCATGTATTCATTGCATTTTCAATTACTAATCAAAACATGATGAGAACCATACATCAAGTCTGTCATAAAACAAACTCATAAATAGCATATAACCAACAAAAATAACAAGGATATAACATCCATAAAATACACATATAAGCCAGTAATTACACATGAAATAGAAAGGAGAAGAAACTATTATTAATGAGTGAAAAATCCAACCAGGTATCAAACTTCCACAAACCACCCGACCATAGATTGGTTGAACGAAATATTTCTTTCAGCCAATTACCCCTATGCCATATTCCAAGCTTGAATGTGGGACTCAAAACCAAACCAAACCAGCTTTCATCAGGATTTATCGCAATCCCCACCATATCCTTGTCCCTAAATGAGCATGGATGCCACTGGATTTCTCCACCTACACTATGAGGAATTTACCTGTCTCCTAGCCTTTAGGCTTTACTGTATGTCCCTCCATACAATGGTCGAGGATTGCAAGACCTAATCAAAACTCCACCCTCCATGATTTACAATATATATTGCAATTCACCATTCAAGGAATCCTAGGCCTGATCGAGGGCACGCACCTCTAGGATTTATCATATATCCCATCATTCACTAGTTGAGGATTCCTAGGCCCACTGAAGCACACTAAATCTGGCTTTACGCAATCCCATTCCATTTCAAGTATTCCCAAGCCTTGTGTTCTTTCTTTCATAAACAACCTCACTGAGTTTCGAAACTGCTCGGTAATCCAGCTCAACCAAATACAAGAGAACTCATCACACCATGGCTATCAAGAAATGGAAAGACAAGGCTGAATAATATTTTCACGCCTGGAAATACCCATGCCAATGAAAGCAAGAGAACCAAATACACACATGCATATGCCATGCATGCCAAATATAGCAAAGAAATCACACATGTAAATTGATATGTGCAAGTAATCCCACTATAGCTGCTTGATCCTGCTCTTCCTTGCTTGATCTTTGCATTCTTGGTCCATTATTTTCTTTCCTTGATCCAATGCTTGAGTGATCCAAGAATGATTTAAGTGTCTAAGAGTGAGGGAGATATCGAAAAATTAACTGACAAAAGGTACCAACTGACAGTCATAATCCTTTTTATTAATGAGGCCTCTACTTTATTCAAGTTTCCATTATTTTCCTTCATTTTCCTCCTCACATGCAACCTATGACCTTTCACCTCTCTTTCCTCCTAATTTTCATTATTTTCATAAATAAAATACCAATCAATGCTACTTTTCCTTTCCAAAGCCTTTTCTAATTTCCCATATCCATAATATACCAAATAAACACCCATACTAGGTTGTTTTTTCCAACACTCAAGTTGGAATACATGTCCCATGACCTTGGTTATTATTTTTCCTTTATTAACTGTATTACATGGATTTTTGACCAGGGATGTTATAGAACATTTGACCAGGGATGTTACAGAACCTTTGACCAGGGATGTTATAGAACCTTACCCCTTGGGGGAACACCATCCTCGGTGTTCAATGAAACCTGCAACCAACAAGATGGTTGATGCAACACCCTCCTCCCACATTTACCCAAGATAACTGGTCCACTGGGGTAAACACGTGACAAAAATTTACTATGATATGATTCAACTGATTAAGTATAGTTAAGGAAGTGGAATCGATGAACCAACACTTTACAGACCTCGCTCAAGTGCTACAGGACCCCCAGGAGCTAATCCACCACTGCAGGTGCCCAACACATGAGTTAACCTACAATTTTAATAAATTAAAATCCGAGTTACTCACGTGACAAGTCCTCCATGCAACTGAAATCATCTAATCACTCCACAATTCCGACAAGGAAGAGATTGTAGTCTTTCCCTTGCAAAAATTATGGGAGTGACTGGAGGTCACATGGATACCTTGTCATGGGAGAAACTAGGGGTTTAATTCATTGAAGGATAGGCTAACTTAGAGGTTGGGCACCTGGAGTGGTGGATTATTTCCTGGGGTTCCCGTAGCACCTGAGGGGGGTTTGTAAAGTGTTGGTTCATCTTTCCACTTCCTTAATTGCACTTAGCTAGTTGAATCATATCATAGTAAATCTTTGTCAAATGTGTTACCTCGGTGGATCAATTAGCTTGGGTAAATGTGGGAGGAGGGTGTTACAAAGTGGTATAAAAGCATGGTTCATCCCTTGGACTCGATGACTGGTGTGTTGGTCATGCATACATGTTAGTTGCATATGTGTTCTTTATGCTCATGGTTTATGTGCTTGTCATGTATGCATGGTGGTGGGAATTGTTGTTGTTGTGTCACAAGGTGGGAGTTGATTTTGTTGCTGTTGGGATGTGTTACTCATTAATACATGTCAGTTGTATATGCATTTTTTATGCATGTCAATTTCTATATGTTTTTATGCATGCATTGTCATGGTCATGGTTATAAATGTATAGTAGGTAAGAGATGAATTGAGATGGTCATTGTTGTGGTATTATATCATTGATGCTATTGGTATGTTATGATGTTGATGTGCTAGCTTAGATGAAGTAAAAGATGTTGATCATCAAAGGAAGGTTGCAGCACTGGACTTCGGGGTAAGAGAAGATCGTCATATAGGTTGTACGTATTGCATGTACGTATGTGGTTAATGGTTGTTATAAAATTTAGGGTTACTCATATGTTTTTCATTATATTATTGTTATGGTTACATGTATGATAAATGCTAGTTGATCATTGTAGTCATATGTACATGCGTCAATTGATCATGAAGGCTAATAACTTGTTGTTGTATACATTATGGTCATATGCATGATGGTTACATTTATTGCAAATAAGATATTGATTTTATATGTATCATGCTAATTTGCATTGACCTATGAAGATGATTATGGCTATGGCATTAAGGTATGAGTTAATATATTGTGATACTATGTCACTGACTGTGCATATGTGATTGTTATGCATGATTGACAATTGTTTATGAGCTTATGAGGTGAACTTGTTAGCTAGTTACTGTTATGGATATCATGACTTTATTTATGTTGAGTTGTTGTGTTGTGAAATTATATCAAGCTAGACTATATTAATTGTGCAAACAAGACAGCCTCCCCTGAGATACATCAAGGTATGAGCTTGATTATGTCGTCTATTTGGTGTTTGACTGTTTGATTATGTCATCTAATTGATTTATTTAACATGCTATGTTTGCAAGTTGTTTGAATATATGACTGACTGCATGATATAAGTATATTGTCTATAAGATTGCATGAAGAAATGATCTTGTTTTGATATGGTTGTAGTAAAACATATGTTTTGAGACAATTCATATGTACTTGAGTGTAATTGTGTGCTAGTTGTAGTATTATGATTTTGACTATTAGTTGATTATGAAATTGTTGTGGCCTCGGTAAAGGTTGATTTGAATAAATAGACATGATGTCCTGATCTTTGGAACATGTGATTGACATGTGTGAACAGTTGCGGGAAACATGCTTGTCATTAGCATGACAAGATAACAATTGATTTATTTATATAACTAATAGTTGGGTGATGTGATAGAATATAGTAATACTTAATTGCATAAAGGTAAAATATAAGAGATAGGAATTGGGTGAGAATTCCTTTAGCTCTGTTAGGAAACCGCAATTCCAAACGAATGAATGCTTTGCATACATGAAGTCTTCTTAACCTATATTTTTTCAAACATTATGTGGATATATTTTATATTCCTAAAAATGTATTTGGCATGTATATTAAGATAGTTTCAAGCTATGTCTATATTAGTCTAAGGAGTAGAGTCCCTTGAGAGATGGCATGGATGTGTTAATTGTTATATTGTTATATTTATTTATACTCTGACATTTATGTGTTTATGGTAGTATGATGTAGGGGATTGCATGGAAAAACATTGCCATGAAATATTGAAGAATGATAGGTTAATATTTCCTTTAGAAGCACCGAAACCATGGGGATTGAGTCATGGTGTTTGTGCTAGTCTTGTGCTTTTGGTATTTTGTGATTTTCTATGCATGATTTGTGGTCTTGATAGTTTCTATTGCATGATGATGCCACTTTGTTTGTTGTGTCATATTATTATTGTGTTGCATGTTTTTATTCTTGTTTGTTTCTTGCTATTACCTTATGTGGAGGGACATGGGATTTGGTTTGGGAAAGAGGAAAGTTGATGGAGCTCAAGGAGAGCTAAATGAAACCCAACAGGTGATGTAAGACTTGAATGAAGCTCGATGCATGTAAGGAAAGTTGAAGATAAGAGTATGACAGTCAGTTGGATTGGTTGGGTCCATGCAAGTAAATGGACGTAGGTAGGATAGTCGAGAGAAAGGTAGTAGGACAGGTAAAGTGAATGGATTTGAGGTGTCAAATGCCTTAGCTATGTTGGGAAATGTTGTTCTCAATATTGCACATGTGGTGCATGGATAAAGTGAATTCTCTTAACCTTGACCTTATGATATCTGGTAATTATATTTTTCTCATGATTATGCTCATGTCTATATATAATAATATATATATATATAATATATATAATTATATATATATATATATATATATATATATATTCTATTGTCTAGAAGTGTCGTCAGGGATCATGATTGTTTTATGCTAATGATTATATATGTCTATGTATGTATGTATCTATTTCACTGTCTGACAGGGTCATTGGGGATCATTCTTATGGAGGAATGATTTCTTATGCAGGTGAATGGCATGAAGAGGTTCCTAGTCTTATGAGGAATAGAGTAGGAAGAGTAGTCCTGATAGTTCAATGAGGTAAGTATTATGTGGATATGATTGATATTATGTGATTGTAATATGTTCGTGCTTATGCTATGATAGGTAATGTGGAGGGGTACATCAACGGGGCGAAAGAAATGTGATCTACGACATGTTGAAACAAGCATGGGTGGTGGAAAGACACTTAATACAAGGTTTCTTGGTAGAGATAGTGTGGTCTCTAGATGTGTGGTACTATTGTTGTACATGTTGCACCTATAATGTTGTGCACATGTAGTGTTGTATATATATAGTGTGTGTACATGTTTTTTATGCAATCTTAAGTATAAAGTTGTAAGAATGGTGTTGTGTACATGTTGGATATGGGGTGTTGTGTACCTATAATGTTGTATGCATGTTGGATGTGTGGTTCTATGTACATATCATTATGTGCACATGTTGGATATGTGGTGTTGTGTACATATAATGCTATGTGCATGTTACATATGCGGTGTTGTGTACATATTCCATGGTGTGCATGTTGTACATATGGCATGGTGTGCATGTTGTACATATGGTGCTATGTACATGTGGTGTTGTGTGCATGTGGTGCCATGTACATGTTGTACATGGGGTGTCGTGTGCAAGTGGTATTGTGTACATGTTGTGCACATGGTTCTATGTACATGTGGTGCATGTGGTTCTATTACATGTGGTGTTGTGTACATGTTGTGCAAATGGTGTTGTATTCATGTGGTGTTGTGTACACATTGTGTAGGTGGTGCTCTGTACATGTGGTTTTGTGTACATGTTGTGCAAGTGGTGTTGTGTACAGGTTGTACTGTGTACATATTGTACATCTAGTACTATTTTACATGTGGTATTGTGTGCATGTCGTACATGTTGTGTTGTGCACGTGTTATTGTGTGCATGTTATACATCTTATTTTGTGTATGTGTGGTATTGTGTATGTGCATTGCATAGTCATGGTATCATGACGTGTGTATTCGTTGTGTTGCACTCTATGTATGTATATGTATTGTGTTGTACACTAGGTGTTGGTGTATGTATTGTGATGCATTGTACACTGGGTGAGGGTGTATGTGTTATGTCATACACTAGATGTAAGTGTATATGTTGTGTTGTACACTGGGTGTAGCTGTATGTGTTGTATGTTAGGTGTAGGTGCATGTATTGTATGGGTTTTAATGTTGTGTGTGGTTGTATGTGTGTGATGCACACTAGGTGTATATGTATGTGGTTAAAGAGAAGGCACTCGGGGTATGGAAACTGATCTGGTGTGAGTATAAAAAGGACAGAGGTAGAAGCAAAGGACTGATTAAAGGATAAGTATCAATATTTTATTTCAGTTTTATTATGCATGTGATCTATGATTTTGATTTATGAAGATTACATGTGATCTATGACTCTATTTAATGATTATTTCATGCAATTCACGATTTTGATATGTGATGGTTGTGGTTTGAGATAACTAGATATGATATGTTTATACATGATGATTTCATCTACAAGAGATAGTTTGACTTGTTGTGACAGCAAGTAAACATGATTTCAAGTGTACCTTATTGAAGAGCTACCAATGAGGTATGATGTGAATTTATTTTAATTTATTTTCAATCTAATGGCAGTTATGTGCTTGGTACAAGAGAGCACGAAAATGCCTATTTGGATGGTTGAAATCAACTGTAAGAATTAGTAGTAGCGAAAAGGAATGGGAACAAGTAGCAGTATGCTCATAAAGCACTCCAAGAGTAGGGTTGTTGTGGGACCCTGGTACCCAATAGTGTGCATTGAATTCCATGAGCATGCTATGACCAGTATGATGGTTTTGAGGATTGGATATGCCTTGGTTTTTGGACCTTCCAATACGAGGAAACCTTGCCAAGAGATGGACTACTCGGGATGGGGGTGCTAGCGGAACGTGGAAAGTGTGTGACTGCATAGAAGGGGGTGGCTGAATTGCCTGAGGGACTGTCTAGCATAGAAGGGAAGGTTGGGGATGGTTTTTTTTGGTCATTAGTATTTCCAGATGGAATCGTGTTCACATTGGGAGTGTACCCTGGAATAATGAGCCAATAACTATTCATTAAGAGGAGAAGTGGCATAAGATTGTAGCACTAGACATTTGATGCAGGTTTTACTTTTGAAGTCGATTATAAACATCCTAGGAAGGAGGTGAATTGTAGTACTACTTTGAGGGTGGAGGTGTGAGCCTCTCAGTTCCCTTGTTGCAGATGTAATAATTATATCGTTTTATTTGTTGGTTGGGAAAATGTGCATATACGTACATGTGTATATCATGTAAATATTGTATCAAGTTGGATTTATAAAGCTCCATAAAGAACATGCTTATTTGTTGGTTGAAGAAAATGAGCATAAGTATATGGGGTTATTTTAAATACAAAAATGAACTATGTTATAAAGCTACAGTAAACTGTATGTTTTTCATGTTTCACCAATGGGCATTGTAAATACTACAACAAGTTGTGTTATAAAGCTCCATGGGAAGTATGTTTTGCTTTTCAACGGTCTTGTTGGTTGTGGGTGTCATTAATCGCCAAAGACGGTGTTCCCCCAAGGGGGGTTATGTAAGAACCCTCATTAAAAATTCATGTAAAAAATATAAGAGCAAGGTCATGGGACACATATTCCAAGTTGAATGGCGGGCAAAAAATCCTAGTGGAGTGTCACTTTGGCTTATTAATGGCTAAGGAAATTGGAAAAGGATTTGGAAAAGAAAAGTGGCATTAATTGGCATTTTATTTTATGAAAATAAAGGAAATTAGAGAAAAGGAAGGTGAAAGGTCATAAGTTGCAAGTGAGGAGGAAAATGAAGGAAAATAATGAAAAATGAAGAAAGTAGAGGCCTCATTAATAAAAAGGCTTTTGATGATTAGTTGATAGCTTTTGACAGTTCTATGGTGGATCTCTCTCCATATTCTCTCCCTCTCACACTCTTGGACACTTCAATTTTTCTTGGAGCATTTCATCATTGTATCAAGAAAAGAAAAGAAGGAAAAGGAAAGGAAGGATCAAGCAAGGAGGAGCAGGATCAGCTACTACGACGATATTATTTGTAGGTATCGATTTGCATGCATTATTTCCTTGCTAGTTTTCACATGTATGGTTATGAATGTATGTTCTTGGTTCTCTTGTTGTCATGGACATGGATTTTTCCAGGTGTGATAGTTTTCTTCAGTCTAGCCTTTCCATTTCTGAATAGTAATGGTGTGATGGTGTTTTAATGTTTCAGTTGAGCTAGACTATCAGATGGATTTAAAACCGAGTGAGGTGTGTCTATGAAAGAAAGAACACATGACCTAGTGATCCATAAACCAGATTGTGGATTACAGTAAAG
Source organism: Pinus taeda (assembly GCA_000404065.3). Classification (NCBI taxonomy): domain Eukaryota; kingdom Viridiplantae; phylum Streptophyta; class Pinopsida; order Pinales; family Pinaceae; genus Pinus; species Pinus taeda. The sequence goes on along the minus strand of APFE031007649.1, from coordinate 46,442 downwards.
CCTTGACTTAGTAACCCTTGAACCAGATTGTTGGTTGTGGTAAAGTCGAATTTTGTGTTGCCTCGATGAGCCTTAGAATCCTCGACTCATGAATGGAGGGATATATGGTAAATCCTAGAGGTGGGTGCCCTTGATCAGGCCTAGGAATCCTTAGTCAGTAAATGGAAAGATATATGGTAAAGCCTGTAGGGTGGAGTCTCTATTATGGCCTAGTGATCCCTGAATCAGAGTTTGGATTGTCGTAAATCCTAGAGACTAGGAGATAGTAAAAATCCTCATGATGTAGGTGGATAAATTTGGTGGCATCTATGCTTTTTTAAGTCCTAGTGATCTAGTGAGGATTGCAGTAAAGTTCAATTCTATTGATGAGAGTGAGGAGGTTTAGCCTCAGGAAGGTCTGGTTGATTTTGGTTTTGAGTCCCATATTCATTCTTGCAATATGGCATGTGGGTGATTAGCTAAAGGAGACATTTGGTTTAGCCAATATTTGATCGGGTGGTTCGTGGAAGTCCCATACCTAGTTGGATTTTTCATATGTTAATAAGATCTCTTTTCCTCTTATTCCCTATTTGTAAATATACTTGTTATTATGTGGATTCTATGGTTGTTGTATGCCTATTATTTCTATTGTTTATATGTTGGTTATGAGTATGTTTTATGACAATGGTGATGTATGGCTCTCATCATGTCTTGGTTGATAAATGTATGTAAAATGAATATATGACCTAGTAGATGATAATTAAGCTATCGTGAGAAGTCACCAATCCTTCTTGACAAATTATAGATAAGTATTAGAACTCTATCTTCAGATGTGTATTTATGACCTATAGATTTCATGTTCATGGTGTGTTCGATGAAATGTTTGTCATAGTTAGGATTGGTTAGGTCACGTCCTTGATCAAGTTTTATGTTAAATATTTGTCTTGGTTTCATTTATTGTCTTGGAAAGTCTCATCAAGTTTTGGGCAGTGATTTGGAGACTAGCCTTGAAAAAGTGGGTTAAATCTCGTAATCTCTCACACAAAATCGGTTGAAAAACAATGCAATCTCTCCATTGCAGGCATTGTGGGAGTGACTGGAGGTTTTCAGTCACATGTAGGCCTTATCATGTGATAAAATGAGGTTTTAATTCGTTGATAGGCTAGGTTAACTTAGGGGTTGGGCACGTAGAGTGGTGGATTAGCTCCTTAGGGCCTTGTAGCACCTAAGGGAGGTCTGTAAAGTGTAGGTCCATTGATTCCACTTCCTTAGCTGCACTTACAAAGTTGAATCATATCATAGTAAATATTCATCACATGTTTACCCCGATGGACCAATTAGCTTGGGTAAATTTGGGAGGAGGGTTTTATAGAGACTACTCCAATACCACTCTATGACACCCTCATCCCGCATTTACCCAATCTAACCGGTCCACTTAGGTAAACATGTGACGAATAATTACTATGATATGATCGAAATCCCTAAGTGTAGTTAAGGAAGTGTAACCGATGAACCAACACTTTACAGACCTTGTTCGGGTGCTACACAACCCCTAGGAGATAATCCACCATTCTAGGTGCCCAACCCCTAAGTTAACCTAGCCTTCCAATGAATTAAACCCCTAGTCACTCCCATGAAAAGCCCTCCATGTGACTAAAACCCTCCAGACTCTCCAACAATTTTTGCAAGGGACAGACTACAATGTTTTCAACTAGTTTTGTGCTAGAGACTACACGATTTAAGCCACTTTTTGATGGCTAGTCTCTAAAATACTGCCCAAAACTTGATGAGAACTTCCAAGGTAATAAATGACACCAAAAAAAATCTTATAAAACAAAACTTGATCAAGGACTTGACCTAACCAATCCTAACCATGACAAACATTTCTTCAAACACATCATGAACATGAAATATATAGGTCATAAATACACATATGAACACAGGGGTTTAATAATTATCTGAAATTCGTCAAGAATGAATGATTCCTTCTCATAATAGTTGCATTATCATCTATTAGGTGATACATTCATCATTGATTCATTTACTAGTCAAAACATGATGAGAGCCATACATCATCACTATCATAAAACATGCTTATAACGAACAAGTAACCAGAGATATATCAATGATATAAAAACAATTAAAACCAAATAATAACAAGTATGTTTACACATAAAAAACAAGAGGAAAAGAGCTCTTATTAACATATGAAAAAGCCAACCAGGTATGGCACTTCCACGAACCACCTGATCATATAGTGGTTGAACCAAATCTCTATTTTAGAGAATCATCCTCGTGCCATATTCTAAGAATGAATGTGGGACTCAAAACCAAAATAAACCATGGATTCTCGACACTAAACCACCTCACCCTCATCAATAGAATCATACTTTACTACAGTCCTCACTAGATCACTAGGCCCTAAATAAGCATGCATGCGAGTATATTTCTACACCTACACCATGAGAAATTTTACTATCCTCTAGTCTCTAGGCTCTACTGTAATCCACAGTACAATTCAAGGATCACTAAGACATAATCGAGACTCCACCCTCTAGGATTTACCATATATCCTGACATTCATCGGCCAAGGATTCATAAGCCTAATCAAGGAATCCCACCTCTAGGCTTTACCATATATCCCACCATTCACCGGTTGAGGATTCCTAGGCGCACCGAGGCAACATGAAATATGGCTTTACTACAACCCATAATCCAGTTAAGGGGTTACTATGCTAAGCATTTACTACAATACACATTCCAATTTAGGGATCACTAGGCCATGTGTTATTTATTTCAGAGATTCACCTCACTCAGTTTCGAATCCATCCAACAATCCAACTCAACCAAAACATGAGAAACCCATCACATCATGGTTATTTGGAAATGGAAAGGCTAGGCTAAAAAATAATTTCACACCTGGAAAAACCCTTGCCCATGATGACAATAGAACCAAGAATAGACATGCATAACCATGCATGCTAAAACTATCAAGGAAATAACACACGCAAATTGATACCTGCAAATAATCTTGTTGCGGCTACTTGATCCTGCTCTTCCTTGCTTGGTCTTTGATTTCCTTTTCCTTCTTTTGTTTTCTTAATCCAATGTTGAAGTGCTCCAAGAAAGCTCTAAGTGTCCAAGAGTGAGAGAGAGAGAGAATAGAGAGAGACCTCCATCATAGAACTGGAAAAAGCTATGAATTGATCCTGAGAATCCTTTTTATTACTGAAGCCTTTATTTTCTTCATTTTCAATTATTTTCCTTCACTTTCATCCTCACATCCAACCTTTCACCTTTCACCTTCCTTTTCTCTTAATTCCCTTTCTTTTCATAAAATAAAATACCAATTAATGCTACTTTTCATTTCCAAATCCTTTCCCAATTTCCTTAGTCATTAATAAACCAAAGTGACACCCCACTAGGATATTTTTCCCACCATTCAACTTCGAATATGTGTCCCATGACCTTGGTATTATATGTTTTACATTAATTTTTAACCAAGGTTGTTATAGCTGAGAGTCAAAACATACTTGCCATGGAGCTTTATAACTGAGCTCGATGTAGTATTTACAATGATCAACCTATTGAGAAGCAAACCAAGAAGACACATAACAACATAAAAACCATAACATCATGACACCCATATTGCTTATTCTAGATTTATAACAAATCTCATGCAGTACTAAAATCTATATACATACGTACATATACCAAAAACATCACACTGAAACATATACCAAAAACATTCGATCAATCAACGAATAGAGAAGGATACATAACTGCATCTGATCTTCCATCTCCCATGTAGCTTCATCGAGCCCAAAGTTCTTCCACTCTACTTTAACCTACTCAATTTCTTGCTTTCGGTGTATGAGAATATTTTTCTACAATATACACTAAACTTTTGACTGGAATTCTCTATCTGGCTCCACCTGCAATACATACCAGTATATCACATGATCAACATCCTTAACATACTTCTTAAGCAATGACACATGGAAAACATCACAAAATTTCAATGTCAAAGGTAGTGCAAGTTGATGGGATATTGGTCTAATCCTTTGAAGTGTATTAAAAGCTCCACAAAACTGAGGTTCCATCTTGGGCCTTTGCACATGATTCAATCCTCCAGGAGTTCTTGTTGGTCTTGATGTGAAAATATACATGTTCTCCAACCTGAAATTTCTTAAACAACATTTTTTGATCTTCATAACGTTTCTGACTGTCCTTTACTGCCTTTAGATTCTTCTTAACTAACTGCATTTCATGTTCCATCTCTGCAAACATGTTTCATCCTATCAATACCATGTTCAATGGATCACTCCAATTGATGGGAGTATTGCAATGCTACCCATAGAGTACCTCAAACAAACTCATCATCAATGACTCCTTATACCCATTCTTGTAATCAAATTCAGCCAATATAAGGTATTCGTCCCATATACATCCTCAACATGTCCTCCAAGATCTTGTTGACCCTCTCTGTCTTTCCATCTATCTAGGGATGATAAGTTGTGTTGAAGTACAACTTTGTACCCAAACCTGTAAATAACTCTTTCCAGAACCTAGAAGTGAAATTGGCATCCTTGTCTGACACAATATTTCTTGTAACACCATGCAGCCTCACTACATCTCTAATGAATACCTGTGCCACATCACTACCCACATAAGTAGACTTCACTATAATTATGTGTGCTACCTTATTCAACCTGTCCACCACAACCATGATGGAATCATGCTATCTAGAAGTCCTCGGTAAACCTATGATGAAATCCATGGAAATGACCTCCCACTTCCACTCTGGAATCTAAATTGACTGTAATAGTCCACCCAGATGCTTACATTCTTCTTTCACTTGCTGACATTCCTAAGATTTATCCACAAAATCTACCAGATCCCTCTTTATATTCATGCAATGATAAAACTTCTTCACTGCTATCAATCTCTTTAGGTATCATAGGTGACCTAAATATGGTTTTGCATGAAACTCTGACAAGATAGCCTTCTTGAGGTTACTTCCATCCGAAACATATAACTTGTCCCTAAATCTAACCAAACCACCTGATATAAGATGATAATCCACATCTTGACCACCTGTACCCTATTGTAACCTATGCATAAGTTGCATGTAACTTCCATCCTGTTGTCCTTATTGTAAGATCCAATTATGTAAGTTTATCCCATAGGAACTCATAACTTCTATATGATTCACCTTTAATTTCCTGCTAAGATCATCTACAACCTTGTTCTCCTTACCTTGATGTACAAAATCTCAATGTCAAACTCACTAATTGTGGCCAACCAGCTAGCTTGCCTGGAATTTAGATTCAATTGATCAAATAGATGCCTCAATCTACTGTGATCACTCATCAATACAAACCTCCTACCAAGAGGATAATGCGTCCACATCTCCAAAGCATGGATGATCATTTCCAACTCAAGATCATGTTTCGGATAATTCTGCTCATGCTCATTTAGTTTCTATGACTTATAGTAGACTATCTGTCCTTCCTGCATAAGGACTACACCAAGTACTCTCTTGCAAGCATTCGTGCAAACCATAAATTCTTTGTATGTATTTGCAATATTTAACACTAGAGCTTTTTTCAACAACTTCTTCAATTGCTCAAAACTTGTTGCACATTCTTCGATCCATTCAAATTGTTTACCTTGCCTCTGCAATGATGTAATAGGATATTCAATGCAAGAGAAGTTCTCGATGAACCTTTTATAATAACCTGCTAGAGCCATAAATGATCTTACCCCATCTACATTTCTAGGAGCTCCCCACTCCATGATAGCCCTTATCTTCTCTAGATCCATTTTTATGCCTTCCTTGGAAACAATGTGTCCCAAGTAATGTACCTCTGTTTGAAAGAAACTGCATTTGTTAAGATTAGCATACAACGGATGCTCTCTTAGTAATATCAACATTGTCGCTAAGTGCTTGACATGATCTTCCTCATTTTTAGAATATATCAAGATGCCATCAATGAATACAATAACAAACTTGTCTAGATAAGGACACAATTTATACGAATTTAAACAAGAATGCAACAAATTATAGATATAACCATAAATATAGAGTTCTAGCAAAAATAACACTACATTTTTGTTGATGGTGCTGGAACCGCCAACATGTAAGGGGATCTCCCCCGTAAGAAGTCCCAATTAGACCTCAGACTATTTGGTGTAAGAGTCCCAGTAGTGGGCCGTACAGTAATGCCTTGACCGCAATTTCGGACAAAGGAAAATAAGATATCTTTTTTGATAGAAAGGGTGTGACAGCTGCAGCAAGACAAGGAAGGTGCATGAGAGGTTCAAACACATGGGGGTTGAGATGAGTGCGCCCTTTGGAAACCTATGATATTACGGAGTTAAGAAGGGAACACATGAGCAAAGATGCATCAAAACATGGAAGTCAAGTTAGCTACAAATCCAATGTGATGGTTAAACCAACAACACGCTTCAGAAAGATTCATACATACATACTAAAAAAAGTCCATACATGCATGCATAAGAAAACATATAAATATATCATTTAGAGTAAACCAGATAGCACAGAATATAATACAACATATGCATGAAACGTGTTGGTTCTGTTATATTAATAAGTGTAAATTCTAGTCATATAATACATCCATTTCTAACTACTGGTTCTGACAACGGAACATTATAGCCACAATTGCCTACTCCTCCAAAGAGATATACTAGCTCTGCGTAGTGGAGAAGCAAAAACTCGTTACAATACTATCCAAGCTCTCCCTAATATAGTCCTAGCAGAAGCTTGGTTGACCATAAGCCTTTACAATGAGTTATGAGGTTCTATTCATAGCAACGGGTGGGCTGACCCTCAACGTTCCCCTTTGTGACAGTTCATCTACTCTCATGAATCTTAATCTACTATATGATTGTTACATCCAACTATCGACACTTGAACTTCCACTTGACAAGACGTTACATTACAATGCACATGTGCCCATGTGAGACAAAATGGCTTGAGCAAGCCATGAAAGACATCACTGACACTCAGTCCATTATGATGAGACCAACTCTTTGACATGTTTGTGATGGTGAAGGTGGTGAGCTAATGCCAAGCTTGGTTGTCTGTGATGGTGTGCATGTGCTCCATGATGACATATTGATGAACCAAACTCTCGCCTCCATTGCATCTTGGTGCATTGGTGTGGCTCCTTCATCCAACTCATTTACTAACGTGCACATGGTCTTCTTAGGTGTAGTCGAACTAACAACACACTGATGCATAGTGTCCATGATGATCTTCCAGTTTCTTCTCATGGTCACGTGCATCAACTGTCAATGACATGTTCATTTCCAGTTGGACCTGCTTCTTCTCTTTGCCTCGGCGACTGTGCCAAATGGGTTAAATCACATGCGTGCACACAATGACATGCATGATGATGAATTCCCTTACATGCGATCAACAACACTAGTCACCATGTCTACTCCGTGCAAGCTGTTAGGATGGAGCTATAACTTATACGGGCACAGTTTCATCCATGAGTGCATGTTGCAGCCATTGTTGTAACTGTTCCTGCTTCAAATCATTCTCTTGTCTATGCAGCTCTCGTTCTTCCTTGAGTTGTTGCTTCAGCACATGCAATTCTTTCTCTATTTCATTCTCTACCTTGGTGCGATCTTCATGTCGCGTCATCACCTCATAGCCTGAGTCTCCAAAGTTGCTTTCATCAGAAGTGGATCTACTTGGGCTTGCAACTTTGTTTCGCCTTTGTGTTGTCAACAACCTTCCTCTTACGTTCATTGCATCTTTTATATTACCTTTAGGTGCTATTCATGGTGTTTCTTGCTGTGATGTTGCTTCCATCATATCTGGATGTCCTTGTCTACAAACAACTTGATTTTTTCGTGGGTAGGCATGTGCATAGACACTTGATCGACTGCATCCCCAAGTGTGCTCTGAATGGTGTCTTCGACTCTGCTCTCCTGGAAACTATTTTACCTGTACTTTTGAGAGGCAGATTAACACTTGATATACCTAGAGATATTGAAACACTCATGGAAAGAAATTTGTCATAAGATGGGTGGGCTCTTTACTCTTTAGTCTACATAAGTGCTAGCAACTAAGGATTCTAGAAGCGAGAAGTAAGCGGTGGGGCATCAGTAAGTTGGGTGAGGTGTGGTTTGTAAATAGAACGAAGAGAGGGTTGGTAGAATTAAAATAAAGCAAGTAAGTCGAAAACAAAAACAAACTTGAGAATTGACTTGCAACATACTTGTGTGGTTGATCATGAAGGTTGCGTGATTTCCACCGGGAGGTTGGGAGATTGATTGCCAAAATACGCAAGGCACAGTTTGGGTTGTTGGGAGGATGAATGACTACTGGAACTATGGAATACATAATCCAGGCTGTCTACTAACTCATGGAATTGCGCAATGTGTAATATCAGTTGGCAATGGTTGAAAGCTTAGTGACTGCATCGCACTAGGCCAACAGTCACCGTCCCTCATAATTACGCAATGCAAGACTCAAGGTTAGTAACTGGGTATAAATGTGCATTTCCTGAGAGGAAGACAGAGCCTTCCCGCTTAGGATTATGCAATGTTGTATTGGTGAGGCAAAGTCCAGGCCAAGGCTGCCAAAACTCACTGATGAACAACTAAAAGCAAATGTGAATGTGAATGCATGGTGATAGTGAGTTTAAGCAGAAGTGAATGATTGTGCATGAAAATAGTGAATGAAAGATTCAAAAAACGGAACAACATGCATGTGAGTGAGGCGAGTCACCGAATCGACGACCATTCGTGAAAAACAATTCCATTCATGTGACAATAGTGATATGTTAATGAAAAATGAAATAGTGCTAGTACAACCTAGTATGTATAAAAATGATAGCAAGCGCTCACTAAAATCAAGCAAACAACATTCATATGAAGCGAAACACAAAAAGTGCCAGAAATGCAACACAATACATGAAAAGTAGGCTTACCCTAAAACAATTGAGTTGAATGTGCCAATGACTCCTAGATGCAATGTGGGATGTCATAGTTGCAAGGTTGATGTGAGGAATGAGCTCTGCAGTTTCCAATTCATGAATTTTGATAAAATTGAATATGTGATGCGCATGCGACAAATCTAGGAAGAGCGACACTTGGTGGGAGGTTTCGAAAATGATCCTTGCATGCAACCTCCAACTGCTAAAAGTAGATCCTTGAATCAAGGGATGCCTTTACATGCCACCTTAGGAGGAGTAGCGCATGCATGCAAATTGATTTTTCTCAGTCTCGGAGGGAACCAATCAACTCAATTGCACATGCAAGAATCTGCTCAACTGCTGGGAGAAAATGCGCATTTCTGGAAGGGAGATGGATTGGCTGCCTAGAAGATCTGTGAAATTTCTAGGCAGAGCAACTGACAGCTACCTAGGATTGTGGAAATTCTCGGCTGAGCAACCATGCTAAGAAGAATTGCGCAATTTTCTAGACGAATCCTAGCTGGCATAACTGTGCAATTCTGGAGCCCAGCAAGCTACCGAACAACATTATACAATTTCTGGAGGGAAGGTTGGTTTCCCTCCAGAATTGCGCAATTTCTTAAGGGAGTTGCTCAGCCTACAGCTGGACCAAGTCTGGAGGAACAACCTGTGGGGGGAATGCAACAAGCTCTGATGGACACACTATCATTTTGCAAGAAAATCATTGAAGCTTGTGTACTTGATGAAGCAAGACATGCTGTTGTGAAGGTTGGTAGGGAGGCTCCAAAACGAAGCTAAGACAAAATTTTGGAGGATGTTTGTACCTACTACAAAACTTGGTGACACACTGATAGAACTACAGATCTCTGAATAGAACTTATTCGTGAAAAGAAAGTCTAACACCTTTGGAAATATTGTTCAGTTCTTAGTTCATCTTGGTTTCCACACTTGTTTGATTATAAGATGTAGTATCTTCCAAGATCTAGGTCGCTTGACACACATTCTAAGCCAAGGCAACACAGTTGTTTCGATTGGGGTTGAGAGGTATATTGGTGCACAATAAGTATAGCTATAATAGTCTTAGTTACATCTCTGGTGTTGCTCCACTTCCAATAGGCCTGGACAGTACCCTGACAAAGTCACATAGGAATGCAAGCATGGCTTCGCTGCTAGCAAGCCTGGTCAGTACCCCGATAGAGTTACTTGCATCACCTCTCTACATAGGAAGCCTTTCTCTTATTTCACCTTATTCATTTTTATTTTTTCAAACTTTTTTCACTTTTTCAATTTTTTCATTTTTCATCTTTGTAACTGTGAATAGCACTTATTCATTTCAGAGGCAGAAGAGGGATCCCAACTTATTGAGAGCACAAGAATTTCTTCCTATAGAGAAGTAGTTTATCATACCTATGACATGTCTGTTAAGGTTTCCCCCCTCACCTTACTCTACTTGATTGAGCTTCCAAGGGGTAACCCACAAAAAACCGACTAGAGTAGGTGACACTAGTTAGTGCACAAGCGTTGTGTTTTCACCAAGCTTCACTGTGAACAATACGTATTTTCCATTGATGTATCATTGACTAAAAGTAACAAGTTCTTCATACAGAGGCTGGATGATAGATTACCAAGTAGTGATAGTTGTACAAGTCCTCTTGTACTTTACCCGGCTTGTTTCAAGAGTCATACATGGTTTCATGTGAAACTAACCTACAAAAAAACAAGCAAACAGACAACAAAGAAAAGAAAAAGCAGAAGTGAATGCGAAAGCAAAGCGAGTAAGAAAGCATACAAGAAAGAAAACAAACACACATTTAAAGTGAGTAAGTAGACAAGCATGCAAGTGAACGAACAAAAAGCAAACACTACCCCTACTCCTAAGCTAACAATGCATGGGCCTAATCACGTGAAGTGATATTTCCAATGTAGCCATTGGTGCATTGGTTGAACCATGTTGGTGAAGGCATGGTTCACGAGCAACACAGCTGTGTGAACTGACATACATGTAAGATATAACAATGAACACAGGCACACTCTGAGCTTACAAGCTTCCACATAACAAAAATGAGTGAAGGTGCATGACATGCAGTCTGTGGACATATCATGATGTTGTGTGACACCACGTACGAATGTTAAGCATATTCACATTCTTGACTGTGATATGCAAGCATACGTGAGGAAGGTAGACCACCTACGTTGTGCAAGTGTGCTTGCTGAGTAAGATTCCTCCAATACATGAGCAATAGTTCGAGTGGAGGAAGTGAAATTTGAGTGTTATATTGACCTTCAATGCATGCATATGAGTGATGAGGAGCCTTGAATGTTTGAAAAATTTCCTAATCAGAAGTGAAACTAATCTTAGGATATTAAGGGTCTGACATAACCATCAGCTCGGACTGAATTTCCTCGACAATCTTGGGGGTTTCATCTTTGCTAACAGATGGATGATCATCGTAGACCAATGCCTTTGAAGGATTAACAAAGAGTGAATCAACATCGTGATCAGATGATGGGGTGAAGAGATCATGACAACTAAGATCAAAAAATGTAGGATGTTGGGTGGCATCCTCATGATTCGATAAATCACATAGAGGGGTAGATGAGAAGCAAGAATGTTCATCCTCTTCGTTTCCGAAAAAGATAGATGAAAAATCATGTGGATGTTCAAATAATGATCAGTCCTCTCCATTTTTGAATGATGAACTAACATCCGGTGTGCCCTGTAAATGACCAACAATGGGTGCTTCCGTGGACGAAGATACGCATGAAAAATCAGGGATGGCAGGATCACCAAGGAGGTCAGGAAAAAATGGAGGAGGTACAGACAGACAAGGATGGTCCTCTAGTGCAGGTGGATGTTCAAGATCTCATTCATGCTCTTCGTGAATGTCAACGTATGTTGTTTGTGCAACACCAACTCCGTCAATAGATCAATCCTCATTCAAAACATGTGTAGAGTCTAGAATGGAAGAACATAAGACAGTGTCATCCGGAGGATTATCCCAGTTCGAATATGGAGGTTGAGGTACAAAATACATGTGACGAGGTATGGGGATCATAACCAAGTCTGCACAAAAATAGGAAGGAGCGATGTCGAGAGGATGTGATGGTTGAACAGATGTGTGTGCATGCTTTCCCACATCACTCTGCGATGGTGGAGTTGTTTGATGAGGTGATGACAGAAATTCACTTGTGATAGTGACCGTGTCCATCTGTGATTGCACAACTCCATCACCGAAGTATGTTGAGTAGGGTTTAAGCTTGAATTTCTTCTTGGGATTGACAGATTGGACAATGTAGTATTTGAATCTGTCCATCAGATACTGAAATTTCGTCTGACTTTTCGGGGCTCCAAACATGAATAGACAGAAGCGCTCCAAAAACTCCATAGGTGATTCGTGCGGGGCCCTCTATTATTTTAACAATTTCTTATCAAACACGTTAGGATCAAAATCGTGGAAAACAAATCTGATTACATCGATGAACTACTTGAATGAGTGCACAGAGTTATGAGGTAGTGAGCCACACAATTGTGATGGGTGGTTGTGAAGTGTTTGTGCGAGTAGGGAACATACCTCTATCTCATTAAAATCTTCCATGCCCTGCATGAGCACATGGAATTAATCTAAGTGCTCAGGCTAGGCTAGTTTGCCTTCACCATCATACGTGAGTTGTGACAAGTGATCCCAGAACTCCCTCTCGACGTGAAAGATATGTCCATTGGACAGACATTTTGAAGGGCAGACTATAACAAACTCCATGATAGATGTACAAATATTCAAAACAAATGATGAGGACTCAACTTGTCATCTGGCCCTTCATCTAGTGCCAAAGTGTTCATGGTGCTCGACCCGCCAACATGTATGGGGATGTCTTCGGTAAGAAGTCCCAATTAGACCTCAGATCATTTTGTGTAGGAGTCCTAGCAGTGGGTCGTACAGTAATCCCTTGACCATGATTTCACACAGAGGCAAGTAACATGTCTCTGTTGGTAGCAAGGGTGTGACAACTATAGCAAGGAAAGGAAGGTGCATGAGAGGTTCAAACACATGGGGATTGAGATGAGTGCACCCCTTGGAAACCTCTGATAGCACGGAAGAAGGGAACACACAAGAAAAGATGTATCACAAAATGAAAGGAAAGTTAGCTAGCAATCCAAAGTTATGGTTAAACCAACAACACACTTCAGAAAGATTCACACATACATACACAGAAAAGTCCATACATGGATGCGTAAGAAAATAGATACATATATCATTTAGAATAAACCAGAGAGCATAAAATACAATACAACATCTGCATGAAACGTGTTGGCTCTGTTATATCAATAAGTGTAAGTTTCGGTCATGCAATACATCCATGCCTAACCACTAGTTATGATAGCAGAACATTACAGCCACAACCGCCTGCTCCTCCAAAGAGATATACTAGCTCTGCGCAGTGGAGAAGCCAACGATTGTTACAATACTATCCAAGCTCTCTCTAAGATAGTCCTATCAGAAGCTTGGTTGACCAAAAGCCTTTATAATGAGCTATGAGGTTCTATTTATAGCAAAAGGTGGGGTGGCCCTTGACATTCCCCTTTGTGACAGTTCATCTACCCTCATGCTTCTTAATCTACTCTATGACTATTACATCCAACTATCGACACTTGAACTTCCACTTGACAAGACATTACATTACAATGCACATGTGAGACAAAATGGCTTGAGAAAGCCATGCAAGACATCACTGACATTCGTTCTGTTGGGATGAGACCAACTCTTTGACCTACTTATGATGGTGAAGGAGGTGATATGATGCCAATCTTGGTTGTTTGTGATGGTGTGCATGCGCTCCATGGTGACAACTTGCTGAAGTGAACTCTTGCCTCCATTGCATCCTAGTGCATCGGTGTGGCTCCTCCATTCAACTCGTGTGATAACATGTGCATGGTATTCTTGGGTGTGGCTGAACCGAAAACACAATAATGCACATTGTCCATGTTGATCTTCTAGTGTGTGCTGGTGGTCATGCACATCAACTCTCAACTGCATGTTCAGCTCCAGTGGGACCTGCTTCTTGTCTTTGGCTCAGTGAGTGTGCTAATTGGGTTAGATTGTAGGCATGTGCACACTGACATACATGCACATGAATTCCCTTGCATCTGATCAACAACACTACTCACCATGTCTTCTTCGTGCCAGCTGCTAGGATGGAGCTATAAGTTGTACGAGCGCAATTTCATCCATGAGTGAGCAAATCATTCTCTCGTATATGCAACTCCTGTTATTCCTTAAGATGTTGCTTCAACACATGCAACTCTTTCTCTATTCCATTATCTATCTTCGCATGATCTTCATGTTGCGTCGTCAGCTCATGGCCTGCGTCTCCAAAGTTTCTTTCATCACAAGTGGATCTGCTTGGGCTTGCAACTTTGTTCTGCCTCTGTGTTGTCAAAAACCCTGCTCTTGCATTCATTGCATCCGATACAATTCCTTGAACTGTTGTTCATGGTCTTTCTTTTTGTGATGCTTCTGCCATCATATCTTGATGTCCTTGTCTACAAACAACTTGATGTCTTCGTGGGTAGGCAAGTTCATAGACACTTGATTGACTACATCCCCAAGTTTGCTCTGAATGGTGTCTTCAACTCTGCTCTCCTGGAAACTATTGTACATCTACTGCTGAGAGGTAGATGAACACTTGCGATACTTGAAGACATGGCAACACTCATGGAAAGAAATATGTCAGTCCAAAACCAAAACAAACTTGAGAATTTAATTGCAACATACCTGTGTGAGTAATCATGAAGGTTGCGCGATATCCACTGTGAGGTCGGGAGATTGACTACCAAAACTGTGCTAGGCATGGTCTAGGTTGTTCGGAGGTTGACTGACTACTTAAACTGTGCAATGCATAGTCCAGGCTAGCAGATAACTGCTAGAATTGCGCAATGCACAATCTCAACTGGTAATGGTTGTAGGCTCACTGACAAAATTACATAATTTTCTAGGCCAGCAGTCATTGTCCCTCAGAATTACACAATGCAAGACTAGAAGGTAGTCACTGGGTAGAAATGCACATTTCTTGAGAGGAAGACATAGCCTTCCCTCTGAGGATTGTGCAATTTTGTCTCGGTGAGGCAAAGTCTAGGCCAAGGCTACCTAGACTCGTTGATGGGCAACTGAAAGTGAATGTGAATGTGAATACATGGTGATACTAAGTGTAAGCATAAGTGAATGATCTTGCATGAAAACAATGAATGAAATATTCAAAAAAATGGAACAACATGCATGTGAGTGAGGTGAGTCACTGAATCAACGATCATTCATGAAAAATAGTTCCATGCATACGACAACAATGAGATGTTAATGAAAACTAAAATGGTGCTAGTACAAGCTAGTATCTATAAAAACCACAGAAAGCGCTCACTAAAATCAAGTAGATAGCATTCATACGAAGCAAAACAAAAAAAGCGCTAGAAATGCAACACAAGACATGAAAAGAGGGCTTACCCCAAAACAGCTGAGCTAAATGTGCTGATGACTCCTAGATGTAATTTTGGATGTTAGAGCTGCAAGGTTGATGTGAGGACTTAGGTCTACAGTGTCTGGCTCACGAGTTTTGGTAAAATCGAAGATGTGATGTTCACGCATCAAATATAGGAAGAGCGACACTTGGTGGGAGGTTTTGGAAATGACCCTTGCATGCAACCTACAGCTGCTAAAAGTAGATCCGTGAATCAAGGGATGCCTTTGCATGCTGCCCTGGGAGAAGTAGCACATGCATGCAAATCAGTTTTGCTCGCTCCCGAAGGGAACCGGTCAACTCAACCGAACATGCAAGAGTCTGCTCATCTGTTGGCAAAAAAAGTGCATTTCTGGAAGAGGGTTGGGTTGGCTGTCAAGAAGATTTGCGCAATTTATGGGTAGAGCAGCTGACTACTGCCTAGGATTGCGGAAATTCTGGGCTGAGAGGCCATGCTGGGAAGAATTACACAATTTTCTGGATGAAGCCTGACTGGCAGAATTGCGCAATTCTGGAGCCCTCTAGAATTGTACAGTTTCTTGAGGGAGATGCTCACTCTACAGCTAGACCAAGTCCAGAGGAACAACCTGTGAGGGGAATGCAATAACCTCTAATGGACAGGTTGTCATTCTGCAAGAAAATCACTGAAGCTTGTGTACTTGACGAAGAAAGACATGTTGTTGTGAAAGGTTGCTAGTTAAGCTCCAAAACGAAGCTAAGGAAAAAATTTTGAGGGTGGTTCTAACTGCTACAACGATTTCATTAATATGAAATACGAAAATATACTTACAAATAGAATGGAAATAAGAATCGCTCGGGCAATGGTAGCTTATCTCTTAGAAGAGATGTGAAGGATACATGCCTCTGAATTGTGTTACAATGAGGCTCAAGGGTCTATTTATTATTGAAAAACATGAGAAACACCTAAACAACCAAAACCCTAACCCGAGGAGATGTAACGCCAGGATTTTGTGGGCCCCGTTGGGGTTAGTTGAGAAACCAAGTTCTCAGGGTCATAACTTGGTCATATTATTTCCGTTTGGTGCATACGATACCTTGTTAGAAAGGTATCTATGATTACTACAGGTTTTACCACAAGCCTTTGCCTATGGATAAGGGTTTGCAACGAACCTAAAAAAATGTTGTTTATGGGGGTCAAAAATGCTCTGAAAGTTCAAGACCTGAAAAGTTGCTAAAAATAGTAAATGCTGAAATAAACAAGGAAACAAATGAAACCAACTGGAGCTCTAGGTGGAATAGGTGGGTGGCCACCAATATCCACCTAGATCATTCCTCCTCCCTTAGGAAGAAATGGTCCCCACTATGTGTAGAGCCTCCATGAGGTAAGGAAATTTTTGTTGAACTTGGTCCCTAGTGAGCCACTTGCCAAGGTGTAGGAATTGGCCAACTTTGACAACCCGGTATAGTTGGATCTGCTTTTGGCAAGTGCTATTAACCTGTGTGTCTATAATTTGATCAGTTGTTTCATATTCCATGCAGTTTGGGTTTAACTCTGTTGGTGTGAATTTTTCTGCAATGTATGACGTGTCTAACAATGGCCGGAAGTATGGTTGAAGGTGGTCCGCATTGAACACTTAGTGTAGGACAAGGAATGGGGGAATGATGAGCACAAAATCATTGTCTCCCACAACGTTGGTAATGATGTAAGGACCCTATTAGAGTGTTTTGAGCTTCTGATGGGCTTTAGTAAGGCGTTATTTCTACAAATGCAACCAGACTTTTTCGCCCACCTTAAACTTATGTGGCACCCAATGTTTATCATGTCGCTAGTTGTACTTGGAATTTGAGTTCTCCAGGATGTAGTGAACCTACTAGCGGATGTGTTATATACGTTCAAAAATCTAGACGCTTTATCAGCCTCTGATAGTGCATGTGTGGATTCTGTTTATGTAGTCGCATGAGGCATGACAACATCAATCAGACATAATGGTTGGAATCCTAGACCCACTTCAAAGGGACTGCAACTAGTCAAGCTATGGAGTGCTCTATTATAATTGTGCTACACATATGGAAGATTCTCATCCCAGGTTCGAGGATTCTTGGAGTTATACATGCAGAGTATGTGAACTATCATCCTACTGACGACCTTTGTCTGACCATCAGTCTAAGGATGGAAAGTAGTCGATTTGGTGAGCTTGGTGTCCAATAGTGTCTAGAGGCTCAACCAAAATGTGCATAGCAACTTGATATCCTGATCTAATATAATGGTCTGCGGGATCCCAAAATGTACCCATACTTTTTCAAAGAAGAGTTTGACAATGTCCTCTACTATGATACTCTTTTTGCAAGCCACCAATATATCCATCTTAGAAAATATGTCCATGACCACAAATACATTGGCATTACCATGCTTGGTAGAAGGGAGGCTAGACATATAGTCCATGGAGATGGATTCCCACGACTTGCTCAGAGTAGGTTGAGGAGTGCACAGGTCTTTCTTCTTGATGTTTGGCTTGGCGATGACCCATGTAGTGTAGGATATGATATATTTCCCAACATCCAGTCAGAGTTTGGGCCAGCAAAAGTAATTTCGTAGTGCAACCATAGTCTTATGCACACCAAAGTGTCCTGCAATCTGACTATAGTGCACCTTCAAATCATCTTGGCACGCTCGCTTGAAGGAAAAAAAAGGTGGCCCAAGTAACATAATAATGTGTCCTGGAGGTGGAAATCAAGAACTTTGCTACCAGCTACTAGAATCTAGTAAGTTGAGGTGAACTCTGGATCATTTTTGTATAGTTGTGGCCATCTAGAGGTCTCGTGACCACAACATTTGAGAACCATAGTTAGTGCCACAACTAGAGGCCGGCTGAGGCAATGTGCAACATGATTGGTGCTGCCCTTTTCATATTTAATGTTCACGTGGAATTGTTGCAAATACGTAGACCACTTCTCATGGCCATTGTTTTGCAACATCCCCTGTGTCTGTATAAATTGAAGAGGTCAGTGATCAATATGGATGACCATCTCCCTCTAGCAAGCCTGCACGATGGAATACATCTCTTTATCATTAGTAGGGTACTTACGCATTTTATTGTAAAGTGTCTCTCTATGATAGGCCACTAGATACATGTGTTGAGTGAGGACTGCACCAATAGCATAGTCTAAGGCATCTGTCTCAATTTCAAATGGTTGCTGCAGGTTTGGCAGTGTGAGTACTGGTGCAGCGCAGAGGTGGTGCTTCAACTCAATGAATGCCTTCTGTTGGGACTCGAACCAGGAAAACTTTGCTTTCTCCTCGCCCTTAGTAATCTGACTCAAAGGGCAAGTGATATGGGATAATCCCAACATGAACCTCCGATAGAAATTTGCAAGGCCCAAAAAGTTGCGAACACCGTTAGAGTGGTTGGAGTTGGCCAATCCCGAATGACTTCGATCTTGGTCGGGTCCACATGCATGCCATGCTCATCTATGATGTAACTCAAGTATAGGACTTTGCTCATGTCAATGGTGCATTTGTCCATGTTGGCACATAGTTTGCGTTGCTTAAGGGTTTGAAGGACTTGCCGAATGTGTTGCAAGTGTTCCTCCCAACTCTTGTTGACGATGAGGATGTCATCCAAATAAACCACCATGAACGAGTTGGTGAAGGGCAGCAGTATGTCATCCATTAGCCTCATAAAAGTAGTAGCATCATTTATCAACCTGAAGGGCATGGCCAACCATTGAAAAAGGCATTCCTTGGATTTAAAGGCAGTCTTCCATAAATCAGTGGGCTCTATTGGAACCTAGTGATAATGAGACTTGAGATTGATCTGCTAAAATACTAGCCCCCCTTGAGTTGGTCAAATAGGTCATCAATCTGCGGGATTGGATACATGTTCCTGACATTTATTTTGTTTAGTGCCCGATAATCAATGCAAAGCCTCCATGTTCCATCCTTCTTCTATACAAGTACAATCAGTCTCCCACAAGGCAAGGAACATGGTCAAATGTGCCCTTTTTCCAAAAACTCCTACATTTTCTGCTTGATCTCTCCATTTTCCTGAATGGAGCAGTGATATATCAGCTCGTTGGGTAGAGGTGCTTTGGGAGTTGGATTGATTGAATGCTTGACCTGACAATGCAAGGGTACCCCTGTGTGTGAGAAGAAGATGTCCCTGTATTCTTCCACGACCGTATGCACCTACTTCTGTTGCTTAGAGGAACCCTTCTTGGGGACCATGGATGTGGTTATGAATCCCCTTACTTTGAGAGTGAATAAAAAATAAAACATATTTCCCAGTCTAGGTGATGACCTTACTACATTTCTTAATAGAGATCAAAGAGATGGCATTACGTGAGGCTACCTCTGATATCTTGTACAACTTAGTAACCAAAGAAATAATAATTGAGTGAGGTCTAGACTCATATACAACACATTTCTTCCATAAGTATGCTTTTCCTCATAATAAATCACAAACTTCAAGAGGAGAAACATCACAGAGTACCTCATCCGTGAAGGGGTTGATGTTGTAGGGATGGTGACAATGCTCGCTGACATGGAGATCTCGTCCTTGGTGAAGCCACCCAATGGTAAACGATTGCAGATGTGTTGTAGTTAGTAGGCCTAGCCCGCTTCACAAACTCTAGTGAAATGAGGTTCTTTTGGCTCCCCCTATCAACAATGAACTGCAGCGGAGAACCCTTCACCCACATATGTGAATGGAATAGGTGCTCCCACTCTTCTGTATATTCAAGCTCAATATTCTGGATCTTGGTGGTCACCACAGTGGAATTGGGCTCTGTGTCGATGATATGCTTCCCTTTTTCATTCCCCTAATCGGGTTTTTGACTCAGAGTCAGAACATGCGTTGGACTCAGAAGCCTTAAGCTCGGCCACCAGTGACTGCTTGGCTCGACACACACTTGTGTTGTGAGTGGAGCTCTTATGGAAGTCACACCACTTTCTCATGTCCTTGTTTTTCTTCATGGTGTTGTTCTTTGCTTGTGACTTCGACAGGTTATCCTAGGTTGCCCGTCCTTGGATTTTTCCTTTGCTCTACAGTTTAGGGGCGCCTTTCCCTTGCTTCAAACTAACATAACTATAATTAGATCTAGGTTCAATCACAATCGAAAAAAATTAATCACAAACATTATGGTACATCTTGATAAAACTTTCCTAGTGATCTCCCTGCTTATTATCCAATGGTACATAAATCTGTGGAATGCTCTGCCAAACATCCCTAGCTATCTGCACTTCCTGTACACTATAAATATGAGGCCCACCACGCTGATTCTGTAGACAATCGCTCTTAAGATGCTCCTTACCACATTTCCTACACTGCAATTGTCTTGTACCATCACCTTTATTCTGCTACCCTCCGTGTTGTGTCCCATTAAACTTCTTATCAGGTGAAACATTTTATTTCTCACCCGCATCTTGAGGCCTTGTTCTTTTCAGCTGCCATTTACCTTTATCTTTGTCTTTCCGTTTCCAACCTTGCAAATATTATGTCTGTCACTTTGAAAAATCATAACAATGCTTTAATTTCCCAATAACTTCCTCAAGTGACTGAGGCTCATCATACTCAATCCGATTAATAAATGCTAATTGAAATTCACTGAAAAATATATGAACTTTGGCCTTATCATCCTCAAGATATGGTACATACCTCAATAACTCCAGAAACTTGGTCATGTACTCATTTGTCATCGATCCCATCTTTAGCTCATAGAATTCCTTGGATTCAATGTTGTAGTACATACGACAAGTACTTCTTCCTGAAAATTCTCTTAAATTCATTCCAACTCAACTCTCTTTTTCTGATGTCTCTGACCTGCTTCATATCTTCCCACTAGATGTCTCCTTTCCCTTTGAGGCTGAAGATAGCTATTTTGGCCTTCATGTTCTTTTTTAATCATGCAACTCAAATAATTTCTTCATCCTAGGTAGCCATGCTTCTGCAACCTCCATTTTCTTCAAATCTCCATCAAATTTAGTTGGCTTTTCTTTCTTGAATTTATATGGAAAATACCCCTTGTCACTCCTCCTGTAAGGATAATGACGATGACGATCATAGTGCCTATTAGAACTAGAACTAGAATAGAACTCCTGTCCATCATCTCTCTTATCTAGAGTATCTAAGAGTCCATCATCTCTGATCATGTCATCCCTATATGACCTATTCCCACCATGAGATCTACTTCCATATGCCCCATTTGTTGTATTCTCCTGCCCATGGCTGATCCTAAGTTGTCCTTGTCTCTACAATTTGGACAAAATAGGAAGGCTGATTTCCTTAATCTCTGCTTGTTTCTCCTATGCCTAAATGATCATATCATTATTTTCCTTGCAAATACTTATTTCATCCTTCAAGATTCTCAATGTGTATACTAATTCAGAAGAATTCCTAACACCACGTTGCTCATTTGAACCATAGGGAGAATCTCGTGAACTATAGTCTACCATTTTTCCAGACATCTTTGGTCTCTTTCCTGCAAATACAACATGTCAGCTAAAACCAAAACATAACGTAATCAACATATATGTATAGATATATAGATACACACACACACACACACACACATAGATATAGCTATAGATATATATATTCATTGGGATTCTGACAGTTGTTGACCAAAGAGATGTCATCCAATGAAAAAAAATATTTACTTTTTCGATTGTTAGTATTCCAATATGTAGATTAATGTTCGTCAGATATTAGATGATAATTTTGTCCATCAAATGTCCGAGAAAATCCATGCCTTTAAAAAAAAATTCCAAGTAAAATCGGAGAGTATGATTGACAAGTCATAGTACGGTGCCAGGTTTTCCACCCATATGTACTAGCATTATATGGCTGGAAACATGAACCCAAACCATAGTATGGCTAAATGGATGAATACCTCATTTACGTTGCTTTTATCGCAATGAATATAATGATACTCACTATGCAACAAGCACATCAAATTGGATTCAAAATGGCAAACTTGCGGCTAATTTGGTACCATATTGGAGTAGAAGCTTCACTAAGCTTCACAACATCATTGAATCTTCATTAGTGAGGCCAATCATGCTACCAAATTATTGAAGAAGTTTAGCATGGAAATTTTTAAACCCTCTCTTCCTCCTATGGAGAAAAATATG
Organism: Pinus taeda; assembly: GCA_000404065.3. NCBI lineage: Eukaryota > Viridiplantae > Streptophyta > Pinopsida > Pinales > Pinaceae > Pinus > Pinus taeda. Next base: position 23,909 of record APFE031007649.1, on the reverse strand, counting down.
AAACTTTCAAAATTGGAAGGGGTAAATTGGTGAATAGTACAATGAATAGATAATTAATTGGAAGCCTCATTTACTTGACAAATACACGCCAAGGTTTGTCATATATAGTGAACATTATTTCTAGGTCTATGTCCATAGCTAGAGAATGCCAATGCAACAAAATGGGTCCTAAGGTACATATAGGGAACCAATAATTTTGGGATTCTCCATAAAAATAACAACAAATACAGTTGTCACAAATTCAAATTTAGACTTTGTGGTAGATATTAATGATAGAACATCAACATCATGTTATTTAATGAATTTGGGGTCAACACTAGATTCTTAGAGTTGTAAAAAGTAGTTAACAATGAAAATTCTTTAGTAGAGATCGAATAAATTTCATCTTGGGGAGGAACATATGAAATTGTATTGATACATAGAGTTCTATAAGACCTTGGCATTATTCAAAAAACTCATACTGCATTTCCATTGATAATCAATCATTAATCAAAATTGAAAAGTATCTAATCTTTCATAATAAAATCAAACATGTCAACACCAAGTGTTAATTAAAAGTCTTATTAATAATAGTATCACCAAGCCAAAATTTTGTCCATTTCAAGGTCAAACTTCATATGCTCTCACTAAGCCATTAACAAAAATAAACATCACCAAATTTAAAGAAGAACTTGACATTTGTAAAAATAAACTTCAAAATTAAAGAAGACTGGAAAATGTTAATAATCCTAAATTTTACTTAACTATTTAGTTAAATATTTTCCATAGAATAATAAAATTATTCTAAAATATATTATTTGTAGAATAATTGAATTAATTCTACAGTATTGTATTCCATAGAAAATAGATATAATTATACTTAAGTCATTGATCAAGCACACATGAGCCGTTGAGATTATATATATATGTAGACCTCTTATGTAATGGTTTTTTTTCTTATTAATTGAATTATGTGTTTAAGAAAACTTCTAATGATTTATCATATGACAAGTAATTGATTGTAATGTTATTTAATACAAGTTTATTTATTGCATTTATAACATTTTTTTTTATTGTTTAAGATTTGTTTATTATATACTTGCATGATTGATATAAGAATAACATTAATATTATGGGGTGAAATCTTTATACAAATTTACGGAAATTTTAAAATAATCAAATTATGTATATTTAAATTGAATAGTAATAAGTAACCGAAATAAAATGAATAAAAAGCTGGTAAAAAATACAATTAATATGAAGCTACTAAACAAAGTTTAAATTAGTAAGAAACTAAATATAAATAAATATAATGACTACGTAAATTAAATTAGTAAAAAATATAATTAGTAAGAATCTAAATATAAATAAATATAATGACTATGTAAATTAAATTAGTAAAAAATATAATAAATATGAAAAGTATATAACAATAATAATGGTTTATATTACTATTATTTTGGTTGTGTTTTAGGAGACTAGGATTATGTTACACGCTTAGTGTTTTATAATATCACTAAATATATTAATAAAAACGATACAAAAATTAATGACTAATTAGTCTAATAAATATAGTAGAAAAGGATGATAATTAGTATAATGAATTATGAATTATTAGTTTTGTATTATGTAATTAATTTAATTAGTCATTAATATTTTATTTATTAAATAAAATTTCGAGAGGGACAAGGTCTATGCACAATTAATGTTATGAAAATAATGTTAGATGTATAACAAATTTGGGGGTGTAGTTTTCAAGTGTTAAACATATATATGGTAGACACAAAGTGTGAATGATAAATATGAAAGCACTTATATAATATTAATAAATGATATACATTTATAATACATGGGAGCAACCATTGGATTCCATATACCAAGGTCTCTTGGGTTCCTTTTGGTTGTTCAACTTCTATACCAACCCTTAGAGGATTAAGTGTCCAACGTTCCCCCCTTAATCCGAAGGGTTATGTATGAGTGAAAGAAGAGAGTTGTAATACAGAATGTGAAAAAACATGCATGGCAGCGCTAGGCTTAATGTTCTCTCTGAAATGTTGGTATAAGAAGGGTGGTTTAAGGATGACCACAAACACTGGAATGCTCAGTGCAGTTCTTGGAACTCTTCCAAGTCTGGCATGACGCTGAGGTCTTCTGCTAGAGGAAGTGATCCTAATGTCTTGAAGACGGAAACCTTCAACCTTGAAAGGGAGGTCTCACCCTGCATAAAAGGGAGAACCTCAACCTGGAAAGGGAGGTCTCAACCTGTGATGGTTTAATGATGACCAACAACTTTGGAATACTTAATTCAATTCCTGGAACTCTTCCAAAATTTGAAAGAAACTGAAGTCTTTTGCTAGAGGAAGTGTCCCCAATTCTTTGAAGAGATGTATCAACGCCACATAGATGGTTTATGGTTGATCATCAACCAAATGCATGCTCACGGTTATCTTGGTCTCTGGATGCAACTCTAAAACTAGTATGGCAGGTTGTGGCTTAGGCTTGCTTGATGTGGCTTTAAAGCTTGTAGATGACCATCACTTCCCCCCTGTCAGATACAAGGTGAGATGATTGAGAAAACTCAACTGCAAGACTATTCAATACTCTAAAACAAGTTCTGACATATGATTGAAATATCTTCTTGGCTATTGATGCCCATTGCCAAGAATCATTCCATCCAAGATGAATCTTTTTTCTTGCAGGAGGCTTGTTTTAAAAGGATTTATGTGAAGAATGGGTGGTTTTAAGACAATGTTTACATGGATGAAGATCAAAATAATGATCTTTCACATGGCCAACTCTATCACAATATTGGCATTTAACAATCTATTGTGGCAACTATGGGAGACGACCAAAATTTGAAACAGTTGAAGGTGAACTTTCATGAGGAGGAGGTGAAGATGAACCATCCTGAAGAAATCCAGCACTTTGAAATTGGATTGGCTTGGATTTGTCTGGAATATGAAAGGACACCTCCTTATCATATCCAAGAACTGTTTTGCACTTGTTATGGACAAGCTCTTTCCAAGGTCTGATGATAGGCTTGGGAAGTGTATGATGAATTTTTGCATGCAACTCTACTCCATTGGAAACTGAATCTGAATGAACTTCATTATTGACTTGTTGCTGATGGGAGTGTGTCTCAATTTTGAGCAGAGGATTAAATTGAACAGAAAAGAGTTTAGAATGAAAACTCTTCTATTGAAGCTCATCTTGCTGGAACTAAGATTCTAGTTGCAAAAACTCAATCTTTTCCTTTTCATTTCATAGACACATTCTGGTATCATAAAGATTGTCCTCACTTATGTTTACCATATTATCTACAGGGGAATGTATTAGAGTATTTAATAATTCTAATATATCATCAATTTTGGCTATTTTCTGAGAAAAATAAAGACTCAATGGTCTAGCACTAGACAAATTCTAGCTTGTTGAATATTACAAATATAAAAAATATCAGTTGTAATGTAGAAGCCAAACCAATATAGGGCACATATAAGTCTTTGTTTGAATAATCTATGGTGTTTTACATGTCCATCATTCAAATACAGTGCACAATACACCACATGAATTATAGTTCTAAATTATCACCCAACATAAAAAATATATGGTGTTTTCCGACCCTCTCAAGGCTCTTAACCTCAATTCACCTTAATTTCTGCTTCATTTTTGCCAAACAACCGTTAAAAATGTTTGGATGCTTTACTAATGAAATATGGCTTCCTTATCTAATATGAAGGCTAGAATATCACTCAATCCATTTCACTGAAGTTAACATAATCAAAGTCTCTGCATGAATTAAACAAAATTTAGACCAGGAATAATTTATGTCAACATATGGATCAACGCTGCATCAATTTGAGCCTAATCATTGTCTCTGAGTCCCCAACGTTTACATGACTCCTCTAACTTTACCTTTTTTATATCCATGGGACGTGCAAGTACTTCAACTTCTACGCTTTCATTATGAAATACTGAGATTGGCTATGTAACTGGCTATGAATATAAGAATCTATCATAAGCTCCAATAAGTAGAATCAGTAAGATGACCCAAGAAAAAAATATACGCATGCAATTATTATTCTATTATGATTCTCTTGAGAAAATAACCAACCTCTACAGGTCGAGACCGGTGGGGAACATTGATGGCTTAAAGTTGGGTCAACCGATGTCACCATCAGACTGTTCTTGAAGAAGATGATGACCGAGTTGAAGCTCCCGGCTCTTGCCCTGGTCGACATCGATCCCTACAGTTTAAATATCCTTCAATGTGTCAAATACTGGCAAGAGAAAGTGCATGCTCAGTGATTCAACCAATACTCAGTGTAACTCACAGAATGATTTGATTTATATCCAACGATTTTCTGGACAAGTAAGACCACCTTTCAAGGCACATTATACTTGTGGGTTCTCTTCTTCATAGGTATTTTATTTCATCAAATAGCCATAGTCGGAGTAGGACTATAGACTATCGGTTTTGAAGCTCGCATTTTGGTCATGCCAGGTTCATCTAGGCAATCAGGAGATCCGATTGGTATTCAACCTTGAATGCTCAATTACATGGAAATTTTCATGGAAACCAGCTCAACGCATATCATGCGGCCTTCATAGGTCAGTAGTTCCATCACTAAGATATTCACGCTAGTTCCATCGATAAGATATTCATGCTGCTTCAAACCTCAACATAGGAGGCTAAGACAACGCACATGAGACAGACTCATGCTCAAGCAGAATTAGCACAACATTGAAAGGAGCCAACAAACAATTTTATTCAACGTAGAGTCACACACAATTTTATTCAACGTAGAGTCACTGGAGTTTTGACCAACGTTCAAGAATCTAATGTTCTTTGGGATACGATTTGTAGCAATAAGTGCAATGAGGAACTTGAGGAACTTTAGTGGTTATCACTCTGGATATAGCTTATATATGTCCATGGAAAGAATGCAACTCAATACATCATGTTTGTAAGCCACTTAGCGTCTGTGACAATGAGTTGTTTCAATTCAAAGAGAAACTTACATATAGTACTCAATGTTGAATATGTAATTTCAACGTAGCATTTAATACGCCTAAAACCACCAAAGTAAAACCACAAACCCGCGGTAAGTTTCACGGGACCGCTTTTGCGTGAAGTGGTTTTCGTACATAGACGACCCGAGAAAATATAGTGTTGACGTGTGGCAGAGGCATGACATCACCCTCTGACAGTTTCTCGGAAGGTAAATATCGATTAAAATGATCACCCGATATTATCCTCTGTCGTCTGATGTGCTCCAGCGTTCTCCACCGTTGATTGTTCAAAGCTGCATACGAGGCTGCAATAAATGTTACGTGGAGTAAAGTTCGGTTAAAAAGGCCTTCCGATAATCACCTCAGCCATTCGATTCCAGGAGGGAAAATCAACGGTTGACGGGCATCACAAACCTGCATCAAATAAATATTGCGTGGAGTAAAATAAACTTTGGTTGACCGCCAGTTTTAATATTAATGCATTTAATGAATTTGTCATAGTTGTAGGTAAAAGAGTTTAATTTTAATGTTACAGAGGTATGGCGAATTTATAATAGGTAGGAAATGTCATATAGTTTTTAATTTTATTGTTTTTAATTATTCACGTGTGTAAGTCTTGTTTTACTGAACAAGTAAAACACGTACTGCAATTTTTTTTGGTCAAGTGAATTGTGAAATGGAAACGCACAGCAGTGCGAAGATGTGAATGAAGAAAACCAAGGGAAGCATGTATCAGTGAAAACCATGAAGTCTTTCACACAACAGTGAAAAGGGTAATGTAAGTTTTGGTGAATACGTAATTTTTCACATAGCAGTGTGTTGATCCTTTTATTTCTTTTACAGCAGTAAATCCTTGTAATCTTTGTTTTCACACAGCAGTGAATGTAAATGAAATTTTTACACACAGTGGTGTAAAATTTCAAAAGAGACAGAGTAATTTTGTTGAAATGTTTTGGTGAATCCCTCTGAGTGAAAGAGGATGAATATGTATCAATGAATTTTGTTTTAATGAATAGAAATCTTTTTATGGTGGTGCAATACTCTGTTCTCAGTAATTTTTTTTAAAGCTTCCCTGTGTACAAAAATATCCTGGAGTAAAGGAAATAGAGCATTGCCTCTGTGTGCTTGAATTATTTGTTTTTGGGGTTTTTCCAGAAAAATCCCCAACAGTGGTATCAGAGTAGGCTTAGGCTCTTTGAAGGTGACAAAGAAGCTGAAGGGAAGAGCCTTTTGTTGCAGTAGTAGATCTTCTCCAGCAGAGTGAAGGCTTAGTCAAGAAAATACTCAGTATTTCACAAAGTTTTTTTTGTGTTTCTGAAGAAGCAGTCAGTTGTTTTAAAATACACAGTCAAGAAATTGAAGCATAACTAAGGATGCAAGGAATGGCCAGCACAAGCACTGGTATGGGTATGTTTAACACCCAGCTCCCACAGTTTAATGCGAAAAACTATGAATATTAGGCAATAACCATGAGAGCCCTGTTTGCCTATCAAGATTTATGGGAATTAGTTCAGGATGGTTTTGAAGAACCAGTAGATGAAAATGAGTTCAATAGATTAACTCCAGCAGAGAAGGATCTGCTGAAGAGCAATAGGAAGAAGGACTCAAAAGCTCTTGTATTTTTATATCAAGCAATGGACCAGAGTGTGTTTCCAAGGATAGCAGCAGCTAAGACATCCAAAGAAGCATGGCAAACTCTCAAAACAGCCTATCAAGGCATGGAGAAAGTGAAGACAGCAAAACTACAGTTGCTGAGGAGAGATTT
>APFE031007648.1:212646-224134 GCA_000404065.3 Pinus taeda | reverse complement strand
GATGTTTGTTTTGAGTATAAATGCAAAAAAATATAAAAAAATATATATATATAGCAGACGCTTCCGTGGACGCTTCGCCTCCTAGATTTTTGGAAAATGACGCTTCCGCGCTCCGCGCTTCCGCTTCGCTCCCGCTTCGTGCAGCATTGGGCCAGATCTTCATTTTAAATCTGTATGCATGGATCTTGCAGTTGAAGATAACATACAATGATTTTCCTCTAATGTTTTATCCATTCGTGTGTCCAGAAATAGAGTTAGACGCCCGTAGCCTGCAAAAATGATTATGAAAGTGAAGAGTTCGCAACTGGTGCAGATTTGAAAACATTAGTTCTGGAACCCAAATGCAAAAGCCTCGAGCATGGGGTCAAAGCGAAGGTCACAGAAGTGATTCCGAGCATTTAGTCTGCTCCAGATGTGGAGATTACATCCAGAACGAGCAGCTGAACGTGCCAGAGCAGTCCAGTTGCAACAAAATAAGTAATGTTCGGTCCTGGCATGGCTGACAAAACTGAATGTTATAGCGACGAAATATACTAGTAACGCTAGTGCGCAGAAAAGTTGTAACGGTTCCTTCAAGGGGCAGTGGTGACAGCGTGTAGCAAGAATAGTAATGGCAGTTCTGACACGCAGGTAGGCAGAACTGACATTTAGAGAGTCCACAAAACAAGTGGCTCAAATTAGAGCAGGGCCAGAATTCTCCTGCAGCTCTGATACCATGTCAGATGTACATGGAATGTGGACAACCAAAATAAGTAAGCTTGAATGAATTTACTATAATACATGGGAGTGACCATTGGATTCCATATTCCAAGGTCTCTTGGACTCCCTTTGACTGTTTATCTTCCACACCATAACCCTTAGAGGATTAGGTGTCCAACAAGAGCTAAAGAGCCATCATCACCGTTGTGTTGAGAAGTCTCGATGCCTCATAGTATTTGATTTAGAGATTGTGCCATTATTGACATTTTAACTATTTCAAAAGTTTAATATATTCAAGTTCAAGATTAATTAAGGTGCTAATACCATTATCATTTTTTTTACGGATAAAGAATTAAAATACTGAAGGAGGCTTATTCTCAAAATGTTCAATTAAAAAAAATTCTCCAAGTTATAGCCAAATTTATATTAAAGTATTGAGGTGTACTTTAATAAAAAATTAAAATAAAAAAATCATTATCAAGAAAAACTATTTAAATATATTCTTAGTGGAATTATATTTTTTATAAAAGAGGAAAAACACCAGTTTGGAAAGCTTATTATAATTATGGAATAGGGATTTAAAAGGAAATGAAAATAAATAATTTGAAGATGAAGGAAGGAAGATTCTCTTACAATAGTTATCCAATTGCAGAGTGGAGCTTATTTACATTAAATGGTAACATCTAGGGAAAAGAGGTTAATATTGTTATCAAAAGATAGCTTAGCAAAAGTAACTTCATACACCCCTGTGGGGGTGCATCTAATGTAGTTACCCCTTGGGGGGTAACAAATGGGATTGCTAAGGCTATGAAGGGCAGGATTTAGGTGTTGCTTGAAGAATAAACCTTAACAAAACATGTAGTTGTAGAAGTGATGAAAATATGAATGTTGTGGGGTAACAGATGGGATTGCTAAGGCTATGAAGTGCGGGATTTAGGTGTTGCTTGAAGAATAAACCTTAACAAAACATGTAGTTGTAGAAGTGATGAAAAAATGAATGTTGCGAGAACAAAGAGGTGATGGAAAACCCAATGACTAGTGCCTACTAATCTTGGGAAAATGGAGTCAAAAAGTCATGGATCTAAGAGGGCTAATGCATAGATGTGCTTGGCAAATAAAGGCTGCTATGCATGCCACAAATTGCCTTAGCTTGCCGTAAATTGATGTGACAAAATCTTATATGGAATCTACTTCATTAGAAGTTACCATTTTAATCTTGTAGAGAAGTTATGAATATTTTATGTATGATGATTTATTATGTGTGAGAATGTATTGGGAAGGTGTTGGAGTATTAACATTCCAATAATATTTAGGCGTCTTAAATGTTTGTATAATGTAGTCACTTTATATGTTAGTGACATGTAACCAATGTAGGATTAAGTGTTTAGGTTGAAGTTTGGTGGTTAAACTAATGTAACCTTATAGAGAAGTTATGAATACGTTATGTATGATGATTTATAATGTGTAAGAGAGATATATTGACTGGCACATCAATAATAAAAATCAACCTTTTATTTCCTCTCCATCTTTATGTTCATTTAGGTGTATGTGCAGGCACTCCTGGTTTTCAATGATGAGTTGTTTCTTCATGTTGTGTATTTATCATCTATTCTAGGCACCATAATGTTGCAAATGGAAATTATCATCTATGGAGATGTTTTACACTTCATGAAATCTTCTTTATTTGGGTAATTTTACTTATGTGATGTGTGGTAACCATAAAAGTACTAGGCACCATAATGTTGCAAATGGAAATTATCATCTATATAGATGTTTTACACTTAATGAAATCTTCTTTATTTGGGTAATTTTACTTATGTGATGTGTGGTAACCATAAAAGTACTAGGCACCATAATGTTGCAAATGGAAATCATCATCTATGGAGATGTTTTACACTTAATGAAATCTTCTTTATTTGGGTAATTTTACTTATGTGATGTGTGGTAACCATAAAAGTACTGGTAAATTCTAACATTTTAATGTTGCTTATATGAGGCTTTTGTGTAAATCATTGTTATCAGAACTGGACTTATGGAAAAACCAGTTGGTTGACCAGTTTTGGGGACGTAATTGAATGCTCTGATCTGGTAAACACTGATTCCATATTGAACTTGCTGGTTCCATACCACACCAGCCATAAATGTTAAAACTGGTTGGGAACTGGGCATAAATGTCCGAACTAGCTGGTTTTATATGGAACCATACAGTCGATCATGGGGACCACTTGAACTTTTTTTTAAATCAATAAAAGTGACTGTATCATGGGGACCACTTGAACTTTTTTTAAATCAATTAAATAACAAAAAGAGAAAGTAAAACACTATATTTTACTCCACTGCCCTCCTAATGCTATTTAAAGAGGTCCACACCTTCCACCTGACTCGCACAATTCATTTGAGCAATTTGGAATTGTTGAGTTGAGAGAATCTAAACATTGTTTTTGGATGGGTACCTTCGAGGGTAGGGGAATTAAACCAGAATCCCATTTTTTGAATATAGTCATCTTGAGGATGTAGATGATGATAATTCAGATAATTCTTTCATATGATCTGGTTTTAGTGTCTAGAGTTGTTAAATTATGGTATGTTCTATGCTTAGAGAAGTTTACTTCTTTTCTTCTTATTAGCCACAGATTAGCAATCACATATACATTAAGTAAAGTGCAGATAGAACATTAAACGATCAACAGAAAACAAGCCAAGACAAGAGACACAAGATGTGGCGGCTAGCCAAGGACAAACCCCAATGCGGGGAAACCCTTTGATCAAATCTTCTTTTATCTTCAATAGTTCAGCCAAGAGAAATAGTACAAAATTAGAATTCTGTAATTTTATATCTGCAGCAGCGAACCCTAGATCAGCAAAGTCAAACTTGGTCAAATGTCTTGAAATTGACCTCCAATATGCATGGTCAATTTCCGGTCAAGTAGCCCTCGAACAGCCTGAAGAAACAGTCCTTGAACAACCCCAAAAACACAGTCAAATTGTTGTTGACTGAAGTCGACCCGCTGCCCAAAACTAGAGTAGTTAACGCTGGTCAAACCTATGGACGGATTGCCTCAATTTTTGTGCCAAAATCTGCGGCCTGCCTAGGAGAGGCCGCCACACCAAAACTGCACCCTTGATGAGTCAATGCTTGGTCAACGTAGGTCAAAGATACCTTTAGCCGCTGTTGTGTCCTCCTTTCAGCATCCTCCTTGCGCTAATGCATCCTCCTCCTTCCCACGTGTAAGCTGCTCCTTGTATAACCCAACGCTAAGGAGAGAGAGAGATGAATGAGTGAGATGATATGATCGGAAATTGAATCAACCTCTCTTGTACTTATATGATTCACTGGGCATGTGCGCCACACATTTAACCACTGGTCGACCTTGACAATTTGTCAAGTAAATACAAATAAATTCATATCTCCATAAATACTTTTCGGAATTGGATGATTTTTAGATCAATCCTACTCCTCTCGACAAGAGGAATCTAGGAAAATATCAACTGCCATAAATGAGGTGATCCATAGGAGTTTGGCCGTAGTTGCCAATTTTAACACTCCCTCTCAACTAGGGAGAACTCCATCTGCAATCTGTCTGATCGTCGCTACTATCCAAGCCATCAAATGCACTGCCCTACACTGCTTGGCTCTGCTCTACTTGAACTATGAAGAAGAAGAAATGATCGAGGATGTATCATACCATCCTCCACTGACCCGAAGTTAGTCTTAGAGTGTGTCATACCACTCTCACTGATCCTAGATCAATGGAGGTCATCCTAGCATAGGGAGTACGGTAGATATAATGATGCGTCTATCGGTAGTACTATTAATGGTCCCTAACCCCATTTCCCTACTCATTGATCAAATGAGAGGTACTTCCCATGAGTCCTAAACTGCATGGGTAGGATGCCTCGACAAGAGAACTAATAATCCTATCCATAGGAGAACAAATCATCCTATCCAACAATCGCCACAGGAGAACTAATCATCCTAGCCCACAGGAGAACTAATCATCCCGTTCCATAGTTGCCACAGAGAACTAATCATCTTGGTCCACAGGAGAACTAATCATCCTGTCCTACAGTTGCCACGGAGTGTCACAGGGGAAGGTTGAACCTTTCACCTTGTACTTAGTGCACCACCAGGGGATAATGAGTCGCCCTGTGGTCGCATGTCGCTCCAAGAAGTACCCCACGCTCCCTGGAGCTCCCAGAGCTCAATACATCATACTTGACCCTCATAAGAGGGTCTCTGAACGACACCAAGTCGTTTTCAGAAAGTCAAGAATTTGACCTTTCCCAGGGGCTTCGTCAAAATGTCGGCGACCTGTCCATCTTTACCGATATGTTGGAGCCTTATTGCTCCCCGCTGCACCATATCTCGAATATAGTGGTACTTGATATTGATATGCTTGGAGCGATCATGAAATACGAGATTCTTCGATAAACAAATCCCGCTCTGGTTGTCACACATGATCACGACGGTATCCATTGTAAATCCAAACAGCTCATTGAAGAGTTTTCACAACCAAACTGCCTCACAAGCGGCCATACTAGCAGCAATGTACTTTGACTCGGCGATGCTCAAAGCCACCGACTTCTGCTCCCTGCTCATCCAGGATATCGAGGCAGATCCCAAAGAGAAATAGCACTCGAAAGTGCTCTTTCGGTCCACCACACTGCCTGCCCATTCAGCATCAGTATATCCAAGTAGTCTCACATCTCTGGCAGTGTATCTCAACCCATGAGTGATTGTGCCACGAAGGTATCTCAACAGATTCTTGGCACCAATCTAATGTGTGTGGTGAGGCTCAACCATATGTTGACTCAACGTGTTGACTGCAAAGCATATATCCGGACGGGAGCTCACCAAGAACATCAATGGTCTAGCGAGTTGACGATATTCGGTAGCATTTCGTAAAATAGGTCCGGCAACACTACCGCTTAACTTCTTGAAGTCAAGCTCCATCGGGGTAGTCACGGGCTTGCAGTGCACCATACCGAATCTCTCCAATATTTTCACCACGTATTTTCCTTGAGATAGGAAAATCTCCCTTGGTTTCTGCCAGACTTCTAGTCCTAGGAAATAGTGCATCAGTCCTAGGTCTTTCATCTCGAACTCGGAAGCCAACTCCCTCTTACATTTGAGAATGAGAGGGTCTGCACCTATTAGAAAGAGGTCGTCAATGTACAACACCAGTATGAGAGGTTTGTCATCTTCAACCTTAAAGTAAAGGTTAGGGTTGGCTTCACTCCTAGTGAATCCCAGCTTCATTAGGTAGCTATCAAGCCCCTCATACCACGCTCGGGGTGCCTGCTTTAGCCCATAGAGGGCTTTCTTCAACCTGCACACGTGAGATTCTCGATCATGAATCTCAATTCCTTCAGGCTGCTCCACTAGACCTCCTCTTTGATCGAACCATGCAAGAACGCGGTCTTGACTTCCATTTGATGTAGGTTCCATCCTTGCGAAGCAGCAAGGGCTATGATCGAGTGAATGGCGGTATATCGAGCAACAGGTGCAAATATCTCATCATAGTCTATGCCTTCCTTCTGAGAGAAGCCATGAGCGACAAAACAAGCCTTCTACTTTTCTGCACTCCCATCAACTGCATGCTTTATCTTGTAAAGCCATTTCGAAGTGACAACTGCTTTTTCCTGGGGTATGGGGACCACATCCCAGACATCGTTTTTCATGATGGACTCATATTCCTCAGTGATAGCATCCTTCCATACTTGATGCTTGACAACTTCTGCGAATGACGAAGGCTCATTTTGGATGATCGTGCTCATGATGGTCAAGTATCCCTGATATGTGGTCGGCTTCTTACTTTCCCAGAAGGTTCCCCTAGGTGCAACGTGCCCTTCAACATCATCAAGTTTCCCCCTTAGCCATGAAGGCCTCTTCCTAGAAGAGGAAGGCTCTTGTGGAGGGGGATCAATAGGATCCATAGGTTCTTCCACATCGGGCATTGTCTCATCTTCCTTTTCCTTTGGTTCCCTGGTGTCAGCTTCTTTAGATTCCCTTTGAGTAGGAAGATTGTCAACTTTGCTAAGAGCCATATCTTCGTCAAAGGTGACATCATGGCTAATCTCGATTTCCCTTTGACTAGCCACATAGATTCTATAGCCCTTAGTGTTTTCGCTATAGCCCATGAAGATTCCTTTCTTTCCAAATGCACCCAATTTATTCCTCTTCTCCTTTGGCACATGAAAGAATACCAGACTTCCAAAAATTCTAAAATGAGATACGTCAGGTTTCTTACCAGTGAACATCTCTTCGGGAGTCTTGGAACCCAATGCTTGATGAGGGTATCGGTTTTGCACATATACGACGGTATTCGCAGCTTCGGCCCATAGAAACTTCGAAAGTCTTTGATTGTGAAGCATAGCACGAACAACTTCCACAATCGTATAATTCTTCCTTTCCGCCACCACACCATTCTGCTCAGGAGTATATGGTGTTGTAGTCTCCCTCTTAGTACTAGCTTCTTTGCAAAAGTCATGAAACTCATTGGATTCATACTCAGTCCCATTATCAGTCCTTAAGATCTTGATTTTTGATTCTCGATCAAGGCTTTGAAGTGACGAAACCAAGTGAACACTTCATCCTTCTTTTTCAAAAAGTTTATCCAAGTCTTGCGAGAATAGTCATCTCTAAAAGTGAGGTAACATAAATATCCTCCCAAGGAGTTCACAGGCATCATACCAGATATGTTTGAGTGAACCAGTTGCAATATATCAGAGGTCTTGCTTTGGCTTGAGGGGAATGGTCCCCTTTTGAGCTTCCCTTCGGTACATCCCGGACATACACCTTCTTGCTCTACTCGGAACTCAGGCATCCCTGTCACCATTTGTCTCGCATTGGGTAGAGCTTTATAATAAAGGTGAGCAAACCTCCGATGCCATAGTTCGGACTGAGTGATGTGTCACAAGACATGACACCCAGCGGACTTCTTCCTATCTGATATAATGAATCGACTCGAAACCCAAGAGTGAAAGCTTCTTTAAATTTCTTTTTCCATACACGTACCTTGCCATCGATGAAGGTTACCTTGTAGCCTTTGTCTTCCATTGCCAAAACGGACACTAAGTTTTTTTTTGAGATTAGGTACATATAGGACTGCTTGCAAATGAATTGTATTACCCTGATTCAATTGAAGAGTGACATTCCCTATGCCTTTCACGGGATATTTTGCATTGTCCCCAAGAACAATTTCCAGGTTGGTCTTCTTCTCTATCAGATTAGAGAGAGCTTCTTTGAAACCAGTGAAGTGCCTTGAGGCACTACTATCAATAAGCCAATTTCCCAGTGTGTCCGGGGGAGCAGTAGTAGAGAGGGCTGCTGGTAGACAATATTCATCTTGCTTATTGTTGACAACGTTGGATTCATACATGGAGTTTCTTGCCTTCTTGAAGGGTTGTCCTCTTCCTTGATTTTTGGCATTTCTTTTACCTCTGCCATTGGACCTGCCATTCCTTTGATTGCCTTGAGAGTGATTTTGGCCATCATCATGGTGTGAGTCCCTTTTATCAGGGCACTCCCTCACATAGTGGCCCATTTTATTGCAATTGTAACATTGTCCTTTTCTTCCACCCTTCGGTCCAGCCTTTCCTTTGGATTTAGCCCCAAAATTGTTTCTTCTTTTAGCATGAGAAGAAAAGGCAGAGGGATGGCCTTTAAGTGTGGGCATTTCTTGCTCTTCCACCCTTGTCTCTTCTTGAATACATCTAGCCATTAATTCCTCAAATCTTGGGATGACATTATCGTTGAGAAGAGTAGTCCTGAATATATACCATTCAGGTGGTAGTCCTCCAAGAGTTGTGATAGTCATTTCCCTGTCAGGAACTACTTCCCAAATAGATAGGAGATCATTCTTGATCTTGGTGATCCTTAAGAAATATGCTTGCATACTCTCATCTTTGCCCTTCTTAATTTCCTTAAGCTTATTTCTAAGGAACAGAACTTGATTTGCATCATTAACTTTAAATAAACTCACCAGTCTATCATAGATTTCCTTGGATGTTGTCAGCTTGGAAACGGAGGCCACCAGGCGCTTGTCGATAGAGTCCCAGATGATCTTCTTTGCTTTGACTTCTCCCTTGGACCACTTGCTTTTGGCGGCAACTGATGCATTTGATGGAGGCACAACAATATTGCCTCAGACATGGTCCAACACTCCCTGATATTCTAAAGTCAGATCGAGAGACATCTTCCATCCGTGATAGTCAGACTTCTCACCGAGCTTGTCTTCGGTGGGGAAGAGTGTTGAGGACCCCATGAAGTTTTTAGGATAGCCTTGCTAACCTTCTCTTTGGTGATTGCTCTTGATCTTGCTCTTGCTTGGGCTTTGTCTTCACCTCGGCTCTGATTCCATGTTAAATTATGGTATGTTCTATGCTTAAAGCAATGTACTTCTTTTCTTCTTATTAGCCACAGATCAGCAATCACATATACATTAAGTAAAGTGCAGGTAGAACATTAAATGATCAACATAAAACAAGCCAAGACAAGAGACACAACATGTGGCGGCTAGCCAGGGACAAACCCCAATGTGGGGAAACTTTTTGATCAAATCTTCTTTTATCTTCAATAGTTCAGCAGAGAGAAATAGTACAAAATCAGAATTCTATAATTTTATATCAGCAAGCAAACCCTAGATCAGCAAAGTCAAACTTGGTCAAACGAGTTGAAATTGACCTCCAATATGCATGTTCAATTTCCGGTCAAGTAGCCCTTGAACAGCTTGAAGAAACAGCCCTTGAACAGCCCCCAAAACACAGTCAAACTGATGTTGACTGACGTCAACCTGCTGCCCAAAACTGGGGCAGTCAATGCTGGTCAAACCTGTGGACGGATTGCCTCGATTTTTGTGCCAAATTCTGCGGCCTGCCTAGGAGAGGCAGCCACACCAAAACCACACCCTTGATGAGTCAACGCTTGGTCAACGCAGGTCAAAGATACCTTCAGCTGCTTCTGCGTCCTCCTTTCAGCGTCCTCCTTGCCCTAATGCACCCTCCTTCCCACGTGTGAGCTGCTCCTTGTATAACCCAAAGCTAAGGAGAAAGAGAGAAGAATGAGTGAGACGATATTATGAGAATGAATCAACCTCTCTTGTATTTATATGATTCACTGGGCATGTGTGCCACACATTTAACTGCTGGCCGACCTTGACAATTTGTCAAGTAAATACAAATAAATTCATATCTCCATAAATACTTGTCGGAATCGGATGATCTTTAGATCAATCCTACACCTGTCGACAAGAGGAATCTAGGAAAAATATCAGCTGCCATAAATGAGGTGACCCACATGGAGTTTGGCCCTAGTTGCCAATTTTAACAAGAGTCTAGACTAGTTATAAATTAATACTATGCTTATTTTTGTACTCTAGAGGCCATTTAGAGCTTTTTGGTTGATGTATTCTGGTTCAAATCTGGATTGCACTTAGTACTATTTTGGTTATATGCACCATTACTTGCTAGATACATGTGAAACTTTGTATATTTGTATATTATGGTTTGGATTCACATGGGTGCACGTGAATACATATATGTTTTTCAAAATTTGAATATTTATGTATATTTTGGTTGAATGGTATTGAGTTCTGGTTTTGTTTGTTTCTGGTCTGGTTCTGGTTTTTGGGTCAGCCAGTTTGTTCACTGGTACGGTTCTGATAACAATGTGGGTGTAAATACCTAATGGATGGTCTGTAGTAGTGATCAATGCAGTTGTTGTTAATGACCACATTTGATGCTCTTTAATTATAGCTGTGTATGATTTTTTAGTTCTATTTTATCCTTTTTTATACAAAGCTTTCTGCATCAATGGGAAGATATCCTTGGAATGATGACCGTGTTTTGAAAATTATATCAATACAATGATACATGTTTCCAATGTTTTTCGATGTTACAGTGTTTTCTTTACTTGAAATATTTTCGGTGCCATCTGATGAATTTTGGTTCCAATTTGCCAGGTTAACACTCTATGATTTGCGTGAACTTAAAATTCCTGGAGATGGAAACTGCCAGGTTAGTTTCAATTTTCAAAATATCTTATATGATTGATTCTTTTCAGAGCTTTCCTATATATCTTTGCTTTTTTTTTCATTTTGTAGATTCTTTATTGAGGAAGCTGGCATTATTTTGATCTACTTTATTTGCATTTTAATGGTGGATGAAACAAAATATAAAAATTAATATTATCTTTGAAATTATATTGAAAGCGAAATATTTTGTGATTAACTTGGAATTTCAATTCAGTGCTCAACTATGGTATTGAAACCTGACACTAGCAAAATACATAGGCACTGCTGATTGCACAAAATGAATGACATTTGAGCATTGCATGATCATAAGCAATAAATACCTTGGGATCCTAATCCCTGACAGTCTTAATACCCTTGGAAGAGCCCATAAGGCAAATTAAAGGGCACTGGATTTAGAATTTAGAAAATGACCCTTGAACACTGGTCGCAACAAAACTGTTTGATTTTTCAAGTACAATAGATACAAGCACTAATTTCTGAAAACTGATAGTCTAAGTTACTAGGATACGGATACGGATCCGTTGGATTTTTGAAAAGCCAGGATCCGGATACAGCGAGGATACAACAAGTACAAAAATATATAATAATATTTTTTAAAATTTTAGAAAATATATTTGATGTTTAAAATCAGAACCATTCATGAATCACAACATTAGAAGTAAAATTATTAGATAATTTATGAATCTGAACACTGAAATGATGAAATTTAAAAACTAACAAACAAATAAACATATAAATATTAATACCAACCTATT
>APFE031007648.1:173357-205793 GCA_000404065.3 Pinus taeda | reverse complement strand
AAAATAAACTTTTTAATTAAATAAAAAATCTTTTGTAGAATTGAGGCTTCTGTGATCCATCATAGTTATAAGAAGAATTTCGGCGTAAATCACATAAGGAAAGACATTTGCCGACGCGTTTCGAACCAACTAGTGTGGTTCATCGTCAGGACAAGTTGAGGAGATAGATCTCGTCTAGCGCTTTAAATAGTTCGATCAGAGATTCCAACAGCTAAAAACCATTAACCTCTAATTTTGATCCAAGGACCCTGCTAAATCATTATTATTCTAATTAATATTATTATTCCCAATATTTACTATTTTATTAGTGGAAATAAGTTAAACTAGGTAAAAAAAATTAATTAATTAAACTAGGTAAAAAATCTTTATATTGAAAGGTTATTAAAAAAACTTGATGCATAATTTTATTGAAATCTTTATCTATATATAATATGTGAGAAGAATGTATTAAAAACTTCACGCGTATCTTAATCAAAACTATCCTATATCTATATATATTATTATATATACTATATATATATATGCCGATGGTATAAAAAACTACGCGTAATTTTATTTAAAAAATCTTTATATATATATATATACACTGGCATATGGTAACTAACTGACCGTACGCGGATCCTAGCGTATTTGTGTCCGTACCAATTTCAGATTAGGGGATCTGCGGTTCCACCTCTTGCCCTCAGCGGATCCGGTAACGTAGCTGATAGTTACTTCTAATGATGTAGATATGCTTTTAGCACTTCCACTTCATTAAGTCTACCATAAATGGACAAGGACAGTAGAGTTCACAATGCACAAAGATAACACAAGATTTACCCTGGGAAGACCCACTTGGGGGAAAAACCCAACCTTTTCCTTAGAGAAATTCTTCAGTTCAACAAGAGATACACCTAATTCTTCTAGTCAAATATGATGGTCAAACTGACCAACAATACAATGGTCAAACCTGGTCAAAATTCCCTCTTGTCTAGTCTACACTTAGCACACTCAGCCCTGCCTGATCTACTTATGCTGAAATTCGGCCTCCTAGAAACTGCGCAGAAAGTCTGACCTGTCACCTAGAATTTCGGAACTGCTGCCTAGAAGTTCACACGTGCGAAGTTGTAGGAGGGTTTCACACGCGCGAGATAGAGAGAGAATTCTAGAGATGTCTTCGTCCTTCTTGTCCTTCTTCTCCTTTGCTTCGATGCCCAAAATATATCTTTTGTTTTGTGATCTGAATACTGCCTTGTGGACGAGGGTGAGTGGAGTAATATAGAGAAATGGCTGGCCGGATGGGTGTCTCTTTCACAGGGGCTGACTTGACTTGAGAGAGGGCCGACTTGACAACTTAGGAGCCAAAACTTCAAAATTCAAAATTTTTCTTTTCGAAACTGACATGAAGAACATGCCTATCAACATGAAAAACATGCCTTATGTTAATCATTACATATATTTCATGAGCTAAAATATTAATTATGAAGGCCAACCATAGCTACAAAATTCAACACTCCCTCTTCGCTAGGGAGGTATTCATAATGACTATCCAAATGTTTTCTTGTTGACAAATTTCTCTAAGAAAAGGTTACAACAATTCATTATCATCATCAACATCATCTGATTATCATAATACTGGTCAACAACTTTGACCCATGGTAAAAGCTACAGCATCAACTCGATACCATAATTCTGGTTAGCATCTCTAATCCATGGTACATCATTAGCATTAACTACTTGCTGATTTTGTTACTATGATCGGTCTTCATAATGTATAATTGAGTCCTTAATGTATTTACAAGCATGTTCTTCATTCCAAAATCAAAAGAGAAAATCTGAATTTTTAAGAAATAAATTTTAGACTCGAAAAGGATGAAGTCTACCTCCTCGTAGTCAAGTTGTCCTCCTCCAAGTCAAGTCGTCCCCCTAAGTTGTTCAAGTTTGCCCCTTAAAAAGTTCAGGTCGGCGCCAGCTAAGTCACACCATTCGGCCTCCAAGAAAACCTATATAAAGCCACCACTTCGTCCCTCTCAAGGCTAAGAACAACTTGCATCTCTGAGGCAACGAAAAAGGTGTTGAGAAATCTAGGACATCAATAGTTAGGTGATTTCTCTTGTATTAGTAACTTATTGTGAGTGCTTTTTACAACTTTAGATTAGGATCTTCTTTACTTAAGTTATTAGTGATCTTCTTCATCAAACAACTACCAATACATGAAACAATACATGAACATAAATAGACAAGAGACACAGAATGTAGGCTCTGAGCCAAGGCCAAAACCTCTCACTCATTGAGAGGAAAACCCGCACAAATTCTTCATATAGAGATTCCAATTGATGAATACCAAGACCAAGACCTTTGACCTATTAGCCACTCCAAGCCCAAGACACAAGTCTTTTCCACACTCTCATTTACTTTCTCTTGGTTCCTTCTACTTCAGATCTCTCACCATATGTGATGACGCTGAACTATGGTCATTGAGTTTATCAAGGATGCCGAACCTCTCCTTCTTCAGTAGCACCGAATTATGAAGTCATACCACAGAACCATAGTCATTGTTGATAGTACCGAGACCTCCTTTGCAATAACACTGAGATCTTGTCACACACTTGTGACCTTCTTCTTGTGGTGGCGCCGAATACTTCTTTTCTGTGAGAGAATGATTACAATGAGCTTCTTGTTGTGATATAGCACCGAGACAGTGTGGGGATGTCATTGTGGTATCACCGAAACTTTGCCTAATTTCTCTGCTCCAATCCGCACTGTGATCTCTGCAATTACACCGAGATTCTGTGTACCCTTATCTGACCCTCTTACTGAAATGATATCCGAACTGTTGACTGTAACTGTCCGTCTGAATTTCAGAGTGTGATCCGAACTTCTTCACTGTGATTATTCCCAAATCACTTTTACATAGACTCAATCTAGAACACTAGGACTTGTGTAAGATCCTAGCAACAAAATCCATTCCAGCTTTGGGGTAAGACTGGAGGGAAAAACTCTTCCGATCATCCAAAAATGAATCGGTGAGACGAAAAACCTCCCAGAATGGAGATCGTCACTAAAGGTAGGTTTACCTAGGTCGTTACATACATGACACAAGTTTGTTGAGCTTATTTACATTATACACATGCAGAATGGGTTCACATAACATCATGGAATTCCGGCTGATGATGATAGCTGGACGACAGAGACACATCGATCAGGCACTATCCCCTTTGCGAAAAAGGGGGTGTACTGTTATGGGTCTTTGACACGTAGTGGTCAACAAGCCCCAAAAATAAAATAATGTTCTAATAATACAACTTTTGGTAACAAGCCCACCAAACTAGCTCATAAATGAAAAATAAGCCTCTCAAGAGGTAAAATAATAATCTATGCATGTCGTAGGGCCCTCTAAGAGGCCTAATGATGTTCATGGGTGCCATAATGAAGAATAGGACCCTCAAAAGCAGCGGAGAAGGGGTTGGCCCCTTGTAATAACATGTGGTGCTCCCAATGACATGTGGGGGCACACAAGTGCGCTCATGGTATCCAAACAAATCGAAGATGCCTGTAGATCACTTGCAAGGGCTAGGATGATGGTGTAGGTGATGCCACATCACTTTGCAAGTCCTATATCATTTGCCAAGTGTATGGTGCAAATCTGGGGCCAACTGGACATGATGGATCAGGTGCAAATTCCTCGTCCAATAAGTGAACCACGAGCAATCTCTAAATGGTTGTTGGGATCCATGGAGTGTTGTTTGCTGCTTTGGAGGCCCATAACTCTCAACGCACGCCCTACATGTGCCAATATAGCCCTCTAGAGGATTAGGACCCTATGTAGGGAGACCAAACCCAAAATGAGAACCATCTACAATCCTGCATAAGATCCAATGCGTCCCCTAGCCTTCTAGTACAACAAGTCATTAGAGAAATCAAATAAATGATCTTACCAATCATGGACCACAAGTGGGGACTTCATAATGGCTTGCCCTTCCATAATGGGCTTCGGGATGTGCCAATGTCTCTTGAACTTCAAATGGGGTTAACCAATAATCGTATTAGGTGGTTTCTACTTCTATAGGGGATAATATAGTTAAGGTACATCCGTCAAAGGGTGGTGGCATGTGACAGATGGGTGAATGAAGTAGGGGATGCGAAGGGACAACCCTGTGTCACATGTTAGGGTACAAGGATAGCTAATAAGAGGGAAGCCCACACTTAACTGCTTGGGGCTCAAAGGGTAAGAGCATGATGTATATGCTATAGCAGTAAATACCCCCTTTTAAGGTGGGGCGGTTCATTGCCCATGGGGGGTTGGGACAATCATGGGTTCCTATATGATGAAGGAGGTTCATAGGACCTGTAAGAACGAGGGTGGTGGCCATGATGATATGGGGTAGAGCTCATGTATTGGATTTTGCCCATGTGCTAAATGTGTTTGTCCCGACCATCTTTTGCATTTTTTTGGTACATTTTCCTGTTGAATGTGGCCATATATGCTTTTATCTTTCTTTTTAGCTTCATCAACCTCCGGGCTTCATTTTAGGCCATGACCCAAATTATGGGCAAGGGGAAGGGGCATGTTGAACCTATGTGGAACCAATGGAGGAATGTGGACCTAGGTGGGAGAAATGATGAATGGGGTAATAATGAATGTAAAGAGGGTAATATAAGCGGATAAGGGAGCAGGATCACACAACCAAAATTGGGGTTTCCCATGAAATACCATCCCTAGAGCCGAATGGTTAGTAAAGGAGATCCCACAGGACTCGAATCCAAGGTTAATACCTAAAAGGGGTCTAAGGACAAGAGCACAAACCTAGCCCATTATTTCTGCCGAGTCCCCCCAATAATCCATGCCCACAAGTGCCCATGATAAGCAAACTGCAATTCTCAATTTCCAAATGACAAGGAATACCTTTAGCTTCGGCAGGCCCACCTTCAAACATGCGATCATGGCAGATGGGCGAGGGACCACATGGCTGGCTTAGGTGGCGGAGAAATGGCACAATGAGCTAGCTGGTGGCTGCAATGGGCTGCTGGTTGCCGGTTGAGGACCATTTTGGAGATTTTTTGTTCTCCTAGGGATATTACCCACAAAATGATGGGTAACATCTGGCTCCAACTGGGACGTGATCTCTCGAAGAAGTGGGTGAAGCTACTCGAACAGGAGGTCACGAGAACTCCAACAATCTCTTAGTTACCATAGGCCTGTCACCTGCACATATAATAGATGGAAAAACACAGGGCAGGATGCTTTCGTGGCATCTCATGATCGCACATGCTATATGTTAGGCCATAAAATCAATAGAAAGTAAAATATGCCGATATGCACCTATCTACCATGAGAAATATCATATGACGTTAGTTCTAATGCGAAAATGAGCATGCGATGCATCCTACCCTAACATGCATACGACGAAGCTATTATTAAGTGTAATCATAAAGCCAGTGCAATCGACATATCATCAAGTCAATATAAATATGTGTGCCTATATGATTACTCATGCAACAAATCCCAAAGCGAATGCAAACCCAAACCCATGGAGGATGCTATGGGCGGGAGGTGGAAAAATATGATGTCGACACATGGATGATTATGTGAGAAGAGGTAAGAAAATGATGTAATCTAGTCCATGAGATCTTCTCTTGCAACCAAAATATAGAGAGATGTCAACAACAAGGCTCGTAAACCTTTGATGAATGGCAACCTCTGGCATATCATTTTCACCATTGTCCTTATTATTTACGTCATGGCTTATGGCCTTCGTTGGGTTATGATTAGCGGGAAAGGGAGGTTGACGAGATGGAGAAACACAAGTAGGTTGCACATGATGATTACACTGGAGAGAGGAGCCCATGGAGTGATCAAAACCCCGAGGGTGTGTCCAAGGAGGGAAAGTATAATCAATGAAGGGTTTCTCTTTGACATTATGCTTGGGAGGGGGGAAGGGCTCACAGTTACTTGAGATCATATAACTAGGGGTGAGGAAATCACTTGATAAAGAATCAAGATGATGATCAATAGGAAAAAGGGAGAAAGAAATATTGTATTCAATGGGTTGTTTCCAAAATCATAATCTAGAGGCTCAAGTGATTTGAACATAGAATCATACTCAAGAGAAGTGGGAGCCTTGTCAATTTCCTTAGTATCAAAAATTTGGTCTCTCCTAAAAGGAAAATTGATCACTTCCAACTGCCCCTCTTTATACAAAGAAAAACGAAGATTCTCCTTCCCAGGGGTATCAATGGGTATGTCATCGTAAATAGTGCCCGAGGGGAAGGGAAGACCAATCTCATCCTCATCCTCCTTGTCAGTGTTGTAAATGGGAGCAGAATCAAATTGAGGACCAACAATTTCCCATTTCTCCTTTTCAATATGGAAATAATCTTTAATGTCATCATTCAAGGGGCTAACGGGATCATCTCTCTCAAGGCTTTCAAAAGAGGATTCACCTGGAGTAATATCCTTGAGAAAGGTAGGCTTGGTCTCAATTTCACTTTCCATAAATTCATCCTTACCAACACATGTGTCCTCAAAATCATCTTTTTCATCATGTGGACCCAAGGAGGACCTGTCTTCTTGCTCATTACCTAGATTCTTAATGTCTTGATGATGCTCGATGAAGGATTCCTCTTGGATGCTTAATGCAGGGTGTACTTGAAAATGTCTAAGAAAACCATCAACGAACTCTTCAATAGATGAGATGCTCCTAGGTTCATGATCATGTAGCCATGAGTTATGACCACTGAGAGATCCCATGAATAACAACATAAGGACATCTTGGTGGACAACCTTCTCTCTTGAAGCATGTGCATTAAATCTCTCTACGTGGTCAATTGCGGAGAGTGGATCACCATCAAACACGGACACCCCACGTACCATCCTTCTTGCGAAATGATTAGGATGTCCAGGGATGCTAATAATGTCCAAAGCGGGAAATTTACGAATAATGACAACCTATTTGAGGTATACATGAAACATATGTAGGAGTTGCCAAGATGAAATTAAAGATGCCTAAAAATGCTTGCTTCACCCTACTAGCATCGATTTTAAAGTTCAATTAAGAACTAGGGCTTCGTTCTTCCAATGGAGTCGCCAATAATGATATGTTAATATGGGGAACAAAATATACGTTTCATGTCCCTGACAACGACACCAAAATGTTACCGCTCAAACTAGCAGGGGACCTAAGGGGGATCCCTAAAGGGAAAATACTAGACCAAGGGAAACAAAAGGAGACTTAGCCCACTATCACCTTGGCTAAGGCTCCCTTCTATTTATAGACTTTCACCGATGGGAGTAGACCTGGTATGTATAGAGTCACCAATGAAGGATAAGTCAATGGATATGAGTGACCCAAATAAACCCTTTCCCAGAGGAGTTTGAAGTATGGAGCTTGCTTGCTTTTTAAGCAAGGTACTATGTATTCTAGGGAAGGGAAGAGAGGATTTGAGGGTTAGGTTTATGGGATAAGACTTGTGAAGGAATTCCCCAATCCCAAAAATCCTTGTTAGAATAAGTATCCTAGATGGTTCTTGAAGAATGATCTTTCAAAGGAGCGGGACCACATGGGGCCAAGTGGACGTAGTCTAGGGTATGAGGAAAGAATGTAGCAACCAATGATATTTTTACGCTAGACAAGGTGAGGAAAGGATCAAAGAAAGAATTTTCACTTGAAGATGTTGTTTTGATCCTATGGGGTACTAGCCTTGGGGATGGTAGGCCAAGATTTGATCCTGGAGCTAGGGCTTGGCTTTCGTCCCAACTCCACTGTCAGAATGGCTTCAAAAGTGGAGGAGAGTCTGAGGAAAGGCCAACATAGGAGACCCTAGGAGTTAGAACTTTTTGTAGGGCTAGCTTGTCGGGAAATTGATGCCGTAGGTACCCCAACGTGGCTAGACCTGGAAGGAGGTGAAAGAATATGATTTTTAGTGACCACCCTTAGTAGATCATTGCCTTAATCTTTGGGAGAATGGAGTCTATGATGAATATGAGTAGGATTTCTTGGTTCCCAGTCAAGGAGGCGTCGAGTTCACTTCGCTAGCCCTCTAGGTCGAGAAGAAGCAACCTTGCAACTTTTATACTTCGATGTGCAATGGAAATGGCTTATCAAGGTCAAATTATTTGATAGAATTACCCCTAGGAGATTTCGCTCATATTACATTGCCCATACATTGAGAGATGCTATAATAGAGACAAATTCCACAATTTTAAGCAGTAAATGCATGCAATAATTAACACTAGAACAACGAAAAATCCCAGTCTAACGCATATGACAAAGTAAACAAGAATAACATTACAAAGCATGTACTTACATGTGACAGAGTATATCCAACCATTCACAATTGACAAGAGAGAAGCTCCAAGAGAAGATAAACCAATATCCACACATCAAAATTCATCTATAAAGCTCCAATTCATCCCCTAGAAAAAGTGTGAGAATCTCAAGAGAGAGAAATGATCCAAACCAAAGTGATGATGAGCAAATGAGCTTCATCTCACTTGTATTTATACACAAATTAGGAGTTCGAATTAGCCTCCTTGGCCTACATAAGCCCCAAAAATAAAATAATGTTCTAATAATACAACTTTTGGTGACAAGCCCACCAAAATAGCTCATAAATGAAAAGTAAGCCTCTCAAGAGGTCAAATAATAATCTATGCATGTCGTAGGGCCATCTAAGAGGCCTAATGAGGTCCAAGGTCCATGGGTGCCATAATGAAGAATAGGATCCTCAAAAGCAATGGACAAGGGGTTCGCCCCTTTTAATAACATGTGGGGGAATACAAGTGTCCTCATGGGTTTCCAAACAAATCGAAGATGCCTGTAGATCGCCTGCAAGGGCTAGGATGATGCTGTAGGTGATGTCACATCATCACGCAAGTCCTAGATCATCTGCCAAGTGTATAGTGCAAATTTGGGGCCAGCTGGGCATGATGGATTAGGTGCATCTTCCTCGTCCAATAAGTGAACTATGAGTAATCTCTGAATGGATGTGGGAATCCATGGAGTGTTCTCTGTTGCTGTGGAGGCCCATATCTCTCAACACACATCCTACATGTGCCAATATAGCCCTTTGGAGGATTAGGACCCCGTATAGGGAGACCAAACCCAAAATGGAATCCATCTGCAATTCTGCATAAGATCCAATGCGTACCCTAGTTTTCTAGTACAAGTCATTAGAGAAATCGAATAAATGAGCTTACCAATCATGGACCACAAGTGGGGACTTCATAATGGCTTGCGCTTCCATAATGGGCTTCGAGATGTGCCAATGTCTCCTGAACTCCAAATGGGGTTAACCAATAATCCTATTAGGTGGATAATATAGTCAAGCGACATCCCTCAAAAAGGTGGTGGCATGTGACAAATGGGTGAATGAACTAGGGGATGAGAAGTGGCAACCCTTGGTCACATGCTGGGGTACACGGGTAGCTAATAAGAGAGAAGCCCACACTTGGGTTTATGATGTATAGGAGGGAGCAATCATGGTACATGAGGTGCCCCGACCTTGATTTTTCCACCCTTCTTTATATGCCTTTTGCTTTTTTATTTTATTTTATTTTCTTTGGTTAACTGCTCAAGGCTGAAAGGGTTAAGAGCATGATGCATAAGATATAGCATTGAATACCCCTTTTTAAGGTGGGGTGGTTCATTGCCCATTGGGGGTTGGGACAATCATGGGTTCCTATATGATGTAGGAGGTTCATAGAACCTGTAGGAACCAGGGTGATGGCCATGATGATGGGGTAGAGCTCATGTATTGGCTTTTGCCGACGTGATAAATGTGTTTGTCTCGACCATCTTTTGAATTTTGTGTTACATTTCCCTGTTGAATGTGGCCATATATGCTTTTATCTTTCTTTTTAGCTGCATCAAGCTCCAGGCTTCATTCCAGGCCATTACCCAAAGTGTGGGCAATGGGAAGGGGCATGCTAATCTTATGTGGACCCAGGTGGGAGAAATGATGAGTGGCAAGAGGGTAATATAAGGGGATGATGGGGTAGAGCTCATGTATTGGCTTTTGTGTCGACGTACTAAATGTGTTTGTCCCGACCCATCTTTTGCATTTTGTGTTACATTTCCCTATTGAATGCGGCCATATGTGCTTTTATCTTTCTTTTTAGCTGCACCAAGCTTCGGGCTTCATTCCAGGCCATTACCCAAAGTGTGGGCAAGGGGAAGGGGCATGCTAACCCTATGTGGACCTAGTGGAGG
Source organism: Pinus taeda (assembly GCA_000404065.3). Lineage (NCBI taxonomy): Eukaryota > Viridiplantae > Streptophyta > Pinopsida > Pinales > Pinaceae > Pinus > Pinus taeda. The sequence continues at coordinate 195,603 of APFE031007648.1, read as the reverse complement.
AATGTGGACCGAGGTGTGAGAAATGATGAATGGCATAATAATGAATGGAAAGAGGGTAATATAAGCGGATAAGGGAGTGGGACTATGCAACCAAAATTAGGGTTTACCATGAAATACCGTCCCTAGAGTCGAATGGTCAGTAAAAGAGATCCCACGGGACTAGAATGCAAGGTTAATACCTAAAAGGGGTCTAGGGACAAGAGCACAAGCCTAGCCCATTATTTCTGCCAAATCCCCCCATGAATCCATGCCTACAAGTGCCCATGATAAGCAAACTATAATACTCAATTTCCAAATGACAAGGCATACCTTTAGGTTCGGGAGGCCTACCTTCAAACATACGATCATGGCAGATGGGCGAGGGACCACATGGCTGGTTGAGGTGGCTACTGGCTGAGGACCATCTTGGAGAAAAAAATTTCTCCAGGGGGTATTACCCATAAAATGGTGCATAACAACTTTACAGATGCAGATTGGGTAGGTAGTTCAGTGGATAGAAAGAGCACATTAGGGTGCTGCTAAAACGTTGTATCAACGATGGTTTCTTGGTGCTGCAGGAAGCAGAATTCAGTAGCATTGAGCTTTGCAGAAGCAGAGTATGTGGCAGCTAACACAACCACGTGCGAAGCTATATGGCTTCAGAAGTTGCTAGTGAGCTTGTTCAGTCAGAGGTTGGAGGCAACCAGTATCTACTGTGATAATCAGAGTTGCATTAGGCTCTCTGAAAATCTAGTGTTTCATGATAGGTTGAAACACATTGACATCTAGTATCACCTCATCAAAGATTGTGTGTAGTGTGGTGCAATCTAGCTACAACTTGTTCCCACAGAAGATCAGGGTGTAGATATACTCAGGAAATCTCTAGGGAGAGCTAAGTTCGTACATTTCAGAGAACAAATTGGTATGGTGGAGAACCCCTTTTAGTAGCACGCACAGGGGATTCAGTGTTTTTGGGTCTCAGTTGTAGTAGTTACAACAACAACAACATCATGAGATTAGTGGTCGCAGAGTAGAGTTGGCAGCAGTACAAGGTGTATAGTGTAGTCTCAACAGTAGCGTAGGTGCAACATTGGTTCAACGACAGTGTGGCAGATGAATCCAAGTTGCACAGTGGTTGGTGGGCAGTGGCAAATTGTCACAATTGTCGGACATTAGTTGCGTGTATGGGAGATGGTGTTACTAGATAGAGAGAACACCTTCCTTGCTAAGAGGGAGTGTTGATTTTTGTAGCATCAGACAAGTGTTCTAGTCTAAAACACTTGACAGTTCCAGAACCCAAAAACGCGTTTCTAAAAATTCCACCTAGAGACAACTCAATTAAATTAATTGCTTGATAATTAAAAATTCCTAAGTCTAACTTGGGGAAATCGATTAATTAATGGGAATTAAATGAAAAAGGTGAAAATTCTCTAGAAACTCACATGGATCAACCTATAAATGATCTTAGCCATTGATGAGCCAACGAAAGATTATAAGGGGAGGTCTATGGGGTTGTAGCTAGACACATGAGGAATAAGCCAGCAGTGCAAGTTCCTTGGCAAATCAAGCTATCCAACTTTAGAGGTTAAGCAGAGGAAGAGAGTTCAAGCCAGAAGGGACGCAGAGGGGCAGAGACAATGATTTTGGAGGAAGTTTCTAGTTCCAGAGAGTTAGGAGAGGAGGTCGAGTTATTTCTCCAAGAGGCTGCGTTATAAGAAATTAAGGGAAACTATATTAAGGTGATTTCTCTTACTTTGATATCTACTTGTGATGTTCTTTTACTTAATTTGATGTAGTTGTTATTAGCTTCTTACAGAGGGGCAGAGACAGTGATTTTGGAGGAAGTTTCTAGTTCCAGACAGTCACAGTCTTACTAGCATTATTTACATTATATAACTTGTAGAATGGGTTTATAATGACACATAAACTGCTGATAGATGATCCGATCCTGTTGAAAAAATTGGTACTTCTGCTTCCTTGGAACTTTGACAAAAACCATGCAACAACTCTTACGTGACTGTCTTCAAACTGGAGCGGATGTTGCTTTCCTGCCAAACATGCTGCACAAATCTTTTCTCTTGTATTTGTGGTAAATCATTCACCATATTATGGGTGTCGAGGAAACCCATACTAAAAAAAAATGTTTAATTGACCATATGTGATGTGCGAAAATTGATTCTGAGAGCTAAAATAGGTCAAAAAGGTTTGTTGCTTGTGTGGAGCTCTCATAAATCTTCAGATATCAATATTGTGAACACCTCTGGCTACAATGTTATTATTTCTGTCTTTGATCAAACATTGTTGCTTATTCAAGAATCAAAACAAATTATTTTGGTCTTTGATCAAACATTAGATAGATATTTGTCAAATAAGCATAACTTTATTTGAATTTTCAGTCTCTAAACTTTACAGTTTATGTGGTTGGGGATGTTCTGACATGTACATATGCTGTGATGATCAATATATGATACCAATTCAATCGGTTACCCTAGTTTCGAGCACTCTCTGATCAGTTTTATCGAACACCTGAGCATCATGAGTTTGTCAGGCAACAAGTTGTTGAGCAGGTACGTTATTTTCTTTCAGAATGCTCTTATGGAAAACAGTTGCATTCATAAAACAGGTAGAATCTTGAGAAAATTAAATTCCAGTTTTCAATCTAGCAAGGAAATGAATAGAAGAGAGGTTGCAATTTTTCTTAGGTTTTTTCTATTTTCAAGATTTTTCTAACAAATGTTATAGATCTTTGTAAACCTGAGATGTCTTTTGACTCTTTGTCCCTCTAATCTCAACTATTTATATCAATTTTGTGCTTGTCTGATAAAGTGCATTTTGGTGTTTTGTAGCTAAAATCCGAACCAGAATTGTATGAAGGATATGTACCTATGGCATATGATGAGTATCTGAAAAAAATTAGCGAGTAATTTCTTGTACCTTCTTGTTTTGAATTTAAAATTTCAGTATGTTTGGGAATCAATCTTCAATTATAATGATGGTTTTGCATCAGTGTGTTCTTTGTCTTTATGTTTTAATCTGTTTCAAATATTTGATTTTGTGAACAACTAGGCGTGGCGAATGGGGCGACCATGTTACTTTGCAGGCTGCTGCAGATTGTGTATGGTTTTATTTCCACCGCTTTTTTTTGTGCAATTAAATCTTTCATAGAAAAGTCAAATTATTGAGTTTTTCTTTGTTAAATAGAATTTTGTAGTTAGTTTACTATATAAGGAGGTTATTGTCTTGATAGGAACTGTAAAGAGAAGATCCTATTCCAAAAAATTAAAATAAACGAGTGAAAGCATTTACAAAGCCATTCTGTACTTTTAAATAGTAATTTAGCTCCTAATATCCCATTGTGAATTGAAATGTGTTTAGTTATTTCCTCATGTATAATTAACTAATTATTTAAGCATTGCGTGTGCTTCAACTTGATTTTTTTCCCTCTGCCTATATGATAACTACGATTGGATTTGTTGTGGGCATGTGGTGGTCAGATTGTTCTAATTTTGTATATCTATTTTCAAAGACTTTATTTATATTCAAAAGCTGCCTATTAGAAAAACAACAATGATAAAAGGAGCAAAAAGCTTATATTCTTCAATGATTGATGCCACTGAAAGATCACATACATAATTTTTTTTGAGCATATTAAGCATCCCTATTTACTTATGTGTTTGATAGCTTATGGCAACAATTTTGCAGTCAAGGTAATGGGGAACTTAACTGCAAGGGCACACCTTATTTTGTTTCAGATGTGTTTTTGATTTGAAATTTCTTGGGGTGTTTCCTAGTTGTTTTTGAACTTGGTTGTATCAACATATCTAGGCAACCCATCTCATTCCCAAATTACATAATGTGTGCTTCATTTTATTTTTACTTTCAACAATATTCTTAAACACTTGAAGCATCCATATTTTATACACTATTCAAGGTTTCATTATTAAACCCATCTTTGACTATTCAAGGTTCTATTATTTCTGGTCCACACTTCTCTATAGTGGCACAGTTTGACAATTTCTAGGTGCTCTCATTTCTTGGTATGTTTTTTTAATAACTTGAAGGGTTTATCATTTCAATGGAGCCCCTTTATATAATTATTTGGAGGCAAGTCTTCAATTTTGGGTGCAGCCTGATCCTTTAACTCTTCTTCAGGCATCATAAGATCATTTGATTTGTTTGCCCAAAGTTCAACTTATGTTCACCAGCTTTGACCAAAAATCGTGTTTTTTCCTTGAATGTATTTTCTTTACATTAATTGTTGCTTTAAAGGTTTTCCATAATGGGTATAAATTGTTTTTTTCTTTCATCTCAAAAATTGGCTTTATCTAGCTTTATTGTTCCCTTTTATGGGAAGGCATCATCCTTGACTATTGCTAGCTTCTTTGCATGTTCATCTTGTTGATTTTCTAGTGCAATCAAGACTAGTATATTTTTTCAAAATTGATAATTACTTCTAATGATACAATTAATCTTCTTTTAGCATCCCAGTCATTAAGAATTATACAAGAAGAAAGAAAGAAAGAAATTATTTTAACATCCACAAGGCTAAAGATAGCCCATGGGATAGATTGCTTTTTCATCTGCTTGATGTATTCGGCACTTTTCTGTGAAGCTTCAAAATAAATTCTCTCAGTTTCTTGACAAACCCCTCGCTAAATAGATTATCCCAAGAGCTAACTGCCAGCATATCTGTATAACTTTCCCTGTTGTCTTTGAAGGCCTCACATTCTAATATGAAATCTTTTTCTGTTTCCACTTTTCCGGAAAAAATTCAACCATTCACTTTCTTCAATAGAGCAATAGAGATCATAGCAAACAATAGTACAAGAGACAAGAGACACCGAAAATTAGGCTCACATCTAGGGAAAATCCCACAAGGGGAAAACTCAACCAATCTTTCCTTATGAGAGAAAACATCTGTTCATCAAAAGTACATTAGAATATTTCATCAAGATTCCAAACTTTCCGACCTCAATAAATGCAAGTCAAATCCCTTCAAAGGAGAGACAAAAGTCAATGTTGGTCAAAAACCTAGTTTTCAAAAGTGGGCCGAATTTCAGCTTGTGGTGGCTCAAAACAGAGCGTCGAAATTCGATCAAGATAACAGTCAATGAACCAATCAAGATCTCGTTCAAAGGCCTTAGTCAAACCCTACTATCTGTTGGAAAATTGATCCAGGTGGATCTCTAAAAAGTACCAGTGGCATGGTAAGAAGGCTCAAAACTCAAACTAGCAGAAACTCTATAAATGTAGCATCAGATCGAAGTGCTTGTCATCCTGATTACAATGGTGCGAACGACACTCAAATCCAAGTTCATATGAAGAAGTTAGAGCAAGTCAAAGATCAAGTTTGACTTGGACAGGTGGCAAGAGGAAGTGACGTGTAAAAACTCTCAACGAATGGGGAAGCGTCAAGTAGCAGGCTGCCATTACTCCTGCATATCGCAGATCGCAGAAGGAAGAAGTCGCAGTTTAAGAAAATTGGCCTCAGCACTACCGAGTTGCGATTTGTGATATCGCAATTGCAGTTCGCAAAGGGAAGTAGTCACATAACGTACCAACCTCAGTTCCTCCTGAATGGGATTTGCAATGAGGCTTCTGGACCCAATATATTATGTATTGTGTTTAATAGCTCGTCGGGTCCGCTGTTATCGTAGGGCGCTTGTTGTAAAGGCTTGGGTTTGTTCGTCGATTGAAACGTCGATTGCGATTTGCGATCTCTGCGCCGATGGCTTATTGGTGCTGATAAAGCTGTCGGGATTCAGGGAATATGCCTATTCATGTGAAACAGTGTTAGAGCAATTTTTTTTTTTTTTTTTTTTTTTATATTTAAACAGGTTTTGTTGCCTGCGTACTATTCACGGCCCGAGAATCTCTGTTGGAAATGCCCGCCTGCTAAAATTTGTCATCTCTTGGGAACTGCCCGAAATTGAAGAGTCAGTTGATCAAGTTATATATATGGGACGATCCGCATAGGAAAAAGGAGTAGACTGTCCAATAGTTCAGAACATTGTACGCAGCAGCAATTCGACCTGGCAATAGGGGCCAGAAGCTCGCCTTGAGCAGCAGGGAGGTTCCGAGAGGGTGTAGAAAGCCCGATTATCCGAATTGGGTGTTCGGATAGGCGTTTTGGCACGATTTTTCTCTAGGCGTTCGGTGGTATTGTCTGTTTCTGAAGCTGGGCTCTCCATTCTTCATCCATCTTCCAGTATGGGGGTATAAGGATTGTAATTGAATGTTGCTTGTACTTTTATCTCTTTTTATGCCATTTAATGAAAGAAGGCCTCCCCACTATTGAGCAGGGCCCGGAGACGTAGTCCAAATTGGACGAACTCTATAATCAAATCTTTTTGTCATGGTTTCTTGCTTATCGTGTTATTTCGGCATTGTTTTATGTGCTTTTAAGTTCCATGGTTAATAAGCTTTGTTTCATGTAATTCTGATGCATCCATAAATAAAAGATCTTGGATAAAAAATGTAAGTAGGTTCGGTCTTCATTAAATGTATTTCAGTCATCTTGTAATGTTCTTGTCAAAAGAATAAAGAAAAGAATTATTATTATTATTATTGTGACTTATTAAATCATAGGTTTCATGCTTTGGTCACCATGTTTTAGGTCAAAGTCCCCATTGAAGACTTTTAGGATTTATTCCGAGTCAACAGAGCCATTGTACTTTTAAAGAGAACCATCTTGGGCTTTTGAATCATGTAAAAAGGTTAAGTATTGACTCAAATGTAATTGATGTATCCTCCACATCAAGTCGACCTAAGGACACTAATTCGACCTCACATGGAACCTATAAATACAAGCAAGTCAAATTCATTTGGATGACTTCAACCCAAGAATGTTCGATATCTCTAAGGAAGTTGGGAAGTGCGAAGTGTGTCTAAGGAGGCCAAAGGAATTGTGAGTTGGGTGGTTTCTAAGGAGAAGAAAAAAATCAAAATTTTGGTGCCTCTCTTTCTCTCTATTTCGTGCCCTCGATTGGGAGATCGAAGTCTTCCAAGTTTCTCTAATGCCGGAAGTTGCTTGATGTTGGAAGCTGTTGCCTAGTTGAAGTTGTTGGAAAGGAGGTTGAAGATCTGGGAGGTTGACTTGGTGTGGAGGGAAGGTCTGGTCTTTGTCTAGGGTGAAGAGTCTCAAAGAATACTATTGAAAGGAAGAATTTTCTTGACTGGGTTTTCTCCTTGAGGGGGGTTTCTCCCTGGCATAGTGCCTACATCTGGTGTCCATTGTTTTATGTGCTTTCGCTTTGGTAATTTCTTGATGAACTAAAGGAAGAAGATATAAAGAAAAATAATAACAAATCAAGAACATCACAAATAATTATCAAGAATAAGAAAATCTTGTTGTAATAGTTTTTCCGGATTCATCCCATCCATATTTTGAAGATCGACGTTTCAAACCCTCAACTGAGGTTCATCATTAGGATAAAAGTATGTGGAAAACTGATCAACACATAGTGTTTAATAAATAGGGATATGGAATTAGGGTTTTAGAGAAAATCACTCACAATGAAATTATTTAGAAAGGAATTATGTAGTTATTAAAATAAATAAATAAATAAATAAATCAAGGTCTTTTCAAAAATTAATAAATGTATATTTATATATTATTAAATGATAGGAATAATTAATGTATTCTTAAAATTAATAATATCTGAAAGATATTTTAAAGAGGGATAAGGGGTCTAATAATGTAAGGAGTAATATAAAAAATATATTAAAATAAATAAACTAGCGGGAGAGTTAATAATGTAATTAAGGGGTTACAAATTTCTGGATTTGGATGTTGTTGTGGGGATCCAATTTTTGCGAGGATGACCCATCCTTCATCCTTGTTTAGGTTTTTAGGATATTTATTGATTTCAATGGCTTCTCTAAATTTTCCATGGAAATAGTTGTCAATTTAGGCGAGGATGCGTATTTTTTCAATGCATATATGATGCTTTGTATCATTGGAATGCTCTTCCAGTGCAACGTATTTTGATTGATTATGTCTAATGTCAGTGAAATTATCAAGGATGCCAGTGTTAATGAATCTGCTAGTCTCACCAACATAAGGAATTCCGCAGGAACAAGGAATTAGATAAACTCCTTTTTGGCATTTAGGGTCAATAGGGTCTTTAACAGATTTGAGGCAATTGCGAATGGAATTTATAAGTTTGAAGGTGGTCATGATTTTATGTCTTCTTAGGATGTGGGAGATCTTATCAGTGGTACCTGGAATGTACGGAAGGTTTACTTTGTTAATGAAGTTGTCCAATATTTTATTTTTATTATTAAGACAAGTCTCTTTGCTGGCTTTATCCTAGGCTTTGATGGCTTGATGTTTTTTGTATCCATTTTTAAAAATTACGTTTATTAGATGGGATTCTCGTTATCCAAGTGTTCTTTATCAGGGATTCGAACCGCTCTTGTTGCAAGGGTGTTTAAAATGCCTAAGTTTTGTTTGGGATGATGGTGAGATGTGGCATGGAGATATTGTTCAGTGTGTGTCTTTTTCCGGTAGACTTGATGAGATATGGAGCCATTAGAATTTCGAGTGATAAGGATGTCAAGGAAAGGAAGCTTGTCATTAACTTCAACTTCCATGGTAAATTTTATGGATGGGGAAAAGATTATTTAGATGTTGTTTGAAAGTTTCTAAAGCCTCACATCCATGTGGGCTGAAAGTGTCATCCACAAATCTTTTCCATAATTTAGGTTTTTAGGGAGCACTCTCAAGGGCTTTGGATTCAAAATCTTCCATGAATAAATTGACTATAATTGGTGGAAGAGGAGAGCCCATAGCTACTCCGCATGTTTGTTCATAAACTTCACCCACGAAAGTAAACAAGGTGGATTTGAGGCAAATTTCAACAAGTTTTGAAGTGTCAGGATCAATGATTTTACGAACAACATTCATGGCCTCATCAATAGGAATGTTAGTGTATAGAGTAGTGACATCAAAGCTAACCAAAATATCATTATTTTCGAGCTTAATATTCTTGATTTCATTGATGAAGTGCATTGAGTCTTTAACAAATGATTCAATGTTACCAACCAAGTGTTTAAGCTTCTTGGCGAGGTATTTGGCGAGATGATACGTGGGACCTCCAATAGTATTTACAATTGGTCTAATAGGAATTCCTTCTTTATGAATCTTAGGAGCACCATAAATTCTAGGGGTATAAGGACGACTTTCAATGAGGGTCTTATTATCTTGAATGTTGCTTGATTCGATTAAGCTAGAAACTTCTTTTGTGATGCTCTTTAGAGGATTTTTATTTAACTTTCTGTAGCATCCACTATTGTTAAAATGATCTATCTTTTTGTCATTGTAGTCCGCATTTCTGATTTTCTAACACGGACAACCCAAGTCAATGAGCCAGAAACAAGACAAAATTTCGGTCAAATCAAGTCAATGAGCCTTTGCAATCTTTGGTCTCCCAAGATAGTGAAAACTTCGTTCAAACAAATGCAAACTTGCCTAGATCAATGCAAGTCAAATAGATGAATATATGCTGGTCAACAAAGAGAGAAACCTTCTTTGACTCCTTCGCACGTGTGGATGTACCTATGCAATTTTCAGATCGAATTGTGTGATGATGATACCAAAATTAGCTCCAACAAAGTCATATTTATATGTGGTTTAGGAGGTGGCTTTTCCACATGTAGGGCCAATTTGATGTACTTTAGGCCGACATGGTCAAACTTGAAAATATGAATTTTCTCCATTAATTTGCCAATGAAAATACCGACCATAGCTACCAGTTTTTCAACATTCCCTCTTAGCTAGGGAGGTAGTTTTCATTCTCTCAAAATCAATCTCCTCAACCAATCCATAGGTCTCACGATCCAAAACTTAAGGGATAGATCACAACAAGATCAATCTCCCCGACCAATCCACAGGTCTCACTACACACAACCTAAGGGAGAGATCACCAGTCTCATCATAAGGAAAGATCATCTAACAGACCCTGTAAGCCACAACCATATTGCATCCAGGTCAGTGCCCAACTAACAAATGTGATCAATCAATAAGGCCAAACCAATCATATGCACAAAGTACATCTCCCCAACCATAAACAAGGTCTCACTACCCACAACCTAAGGGAGGAACCCCTATCTTAATCCCCGACTATATAGTCTCATTGTCCACCACCTAAGGGAGAGAACTCGAGATTAATCTCCGTGAGAAATCCATAGATCTGTTGGCATTATGATACAGGTGTTGTCCTCGATGGCAACTCACTCAGATGAAAGATCACGGTGCAGCATGTCAACAACAAAGAATTACAGATCAGACTACAGAGAATGAAGAAAGAGAGGTATACATAGGTTCACCGTGACCAAGCTGTGTATACACGCAGGTTCACTGAACACAAGTAGCGTATACGTACACATTGACTTTCACAGAAGGAAAATCGCGTATATGTTGGGAAAGTAAGTTTTTGGTCCGAGGTATTTTGTCCAAGGTATTTTGATCCATGGTATTGGTCCAAGGTATTTGGTCCGAGGTACTGACCCTAGGTATTTGGTCCAAGGTATTGGTCCTAAGTGGTTTTGATCCATGGTATTGAGAAAGGCCTAAAACTATATAAGGAGGAGAAGAAATCATTAGGCCAAAGTGTGCAAGTATCAAATATCTGATGAAGTGTGAGATCTAGTATGCAGGTTATTGGCTTATGGTGCTTTGCTTGATCTGAACCAAGGATGAACCTTAGCAGTTGATGAGGGATAAGATCTAATGATGGATCGGGAACTTAAGACTTGAAATGAATTATCATTATGTGGTTTGATCATGTATAGTCTAGATTTGAATACTGACACATGTGTTATTCTGTAAATGTTATGATCTGGGTATAATTGAAGTCTGGAATAGCTGCAAAATTATGAATTAATATTTACAGATGTGTACGCTGGTTGGCTTTGATAAAAGTGCGTATACACGCTGGTTCGACACATGGAAGTAGCATATACCTTATGAAGTATGTTTCAGTTGTTTCTGTTTGCTGTTGCAGAGTTCTGGGTTCTGGTGACTGTATTCTGGTGACAGTGTTATGAATGATCGGATTCAGGTTATGGTGATTGAGTTTCAATGATTGGTTGGTGTAGATGTACTTGATGATTGTATTACAGTTATGATGTTGTTGATGGGTCTAGTATGAAAATTGAATGAAACGTGGCCTTCAGGTTGTGGTGTTGTGTTCTAGGAGTATCCAGTTTGAAAATTCATGAAACGTGGTCCTTGGTAGAAGAGTGGAGTTTTCTGTATGCTGGCACCTACGTACTAGTAAACATATTGGCTAGTACAAGAGCTAGGGGGTTGTAGCTCCCTTCCAGTAGTAGCTGGAGAACGAGAGAAGGTTGTAGCCTTCTGCAGGTGGGTGCCTGCGTACTGGTATGAGTCTGCACCAGTACAAGATTGTAAACAAATTTTCTTATTATTAAAAAGAAGACAGAGACAACAGCAACAAGTGGTTTTTACCCACATTGGGTTTCCACCTTATATCTTGGTGTTCATGTGTGTTGCTTATGTATGATGCTTTATTCTGCTTCTATTGCACTATCTAATAAATCTCTGATATACTGGTTAATGTTCAATACATGATAAACTGTCTAAATCAAAAGTTCTTTGGATATACGCTGGTTACTTTAAGTACAGTTGTGTGTACATGCTAGTTCACTTAGTTGAAGTAGTGTATATAAATCTATTTGGAAATTAAAATATTGATCTGATAATACTGATTCACCCCCCTCTCAGTATTATTTCCAACAAGATCTCATAGCAACTACCTAAGGGAGAGAACACAGAATCAGTGTCCTCGGCCAAACTAATCTCATAGTCATCATGACATAAGGGGGTGACAATCTTCCTGACCAATCCATAGGTCTCATAGCCACAACCTAAGGAAGATTGTTAATCATATGATGTTGTACAATTAGTGCTCCCTCTCTCTTAGAGAGGGGGTTCTCAACAACTCCAAGTTGTTCTCTGAAATAAGCAAGCTTCATTCGGGACAAAGACTTTGTTGACACATCAATGACCTGCTCATTAGTAGGGACACATTTGAGCCTCACAACTCTCCTATGGACAATATTCCAGATGTAATGGTACTTGGTCTCAATGTGCTTCGATCTGTCATGGAAAACCTGGTTGTCAGAAAGCTTCACACAAATTTGATTATCACAATATATAATGGTTGATTCCATCACTTGATCAAACACACTAGTAAACAACTTTCGAAGCCACACAACTTCATACTAGACTAAACATGCAGCTATACACTCAGCTTCAACCGTACTTGGAACAACATAAGTTTTCTTTCTACTAGACCATGAAGCCATAGTGGAGCACAAGCTAAAACATAATCCAAAGGTGTTCTTTCCATCATCAGATCTTCCAGGCCAATCAACATGAGTGAATCCATGCAACTCCTAGTCTCCATTAGAAGCATATTTCAAACCATATTCAATGGTACCACATAAATATCTTAGTAAATGTTCGTTGCAACCTAGTGCACATGTCAGGGCTCAACCAAAAATTGGCTCAACGTGTTCACAACATAACAAATATCAGGTGTAATGTTCACAAGATTGTTCAATGAGCCAATCAATTTATGATACATAGAGGGATCAATCAAATCAGAGTCATAATCCTAGATTGTTGATTTTTCCACGACACTCAAAAATCAGGTTTGAATCTAATATCATGATCACAAACATGGTCAAATGCCCCAACACTTTACTTTGCACAACAGAATAAACACAATAGTGAATCAACTAGTACACAAGACACAATTTTTAACCCAACTTTGTTATATCACAATCTTTAATACAACGATCTTAGGGCTTCCTTGCCAGGGATCATGGCCCTTACAATCAACCTTGATACAAGACAACTAGGGGTTGGTATCAACAACAACTATGATGCCCAATCTACCATGAACAAAGTACATCTGACCTACTTGTTGACGTAGTGCGCTCCGCAGCTCCTTCCAGTCCACGAACCTTGAACACATCTGGTAGTCCTTTGTCTTCCCTTTTACAACTCCACAATCTGCCACTATCAATGAACACAACTCCTTTAGGTCACTGAACTTTAGCCTAACTCAATCTGCCTTCTAGTTGCTCTTTAGTCCTTCAAAGAGTCCAATGCATAGGCTCTTCACACTGTTGTCCACTTCGGCCTTTCTGCTGCTCCAATGAAGACAAACCTTAGGGCTTGGAGGCTTCTCTCTTATCACTGAATAAACCCACTATCAACCAATGAACTAGGGCTTTGAAACTACCCCTCTTGGCTGCCCTTTCTTCCTTCGAAGGTCAACCCTAAGAGCTCCAAACCTTATACCCACTAACAACCTTACAATCCTTCACAAGAGGCTATACTTAGGGCTCTTTTGGCAACCTTCTAACAACCCTTCTTATTGTACACGAGTTGCCCCACAAATTTGTCCAACAAGACCTACACCAACCTAGCAAAATATCAAACTTGGAAGGACATTCCACATACCTTTGGACGTCAACTTCTGTCCATAATACTCCACAGCCTGTGCATCCTTTGATTGATATTTTGATCTAAATTATAGACCCTGTGTCTAGGGTTTCCTCAGTCAAAATATCAAATCTGATTCTCTGCATTTTACCTTAGTTCCAGCCTTGAAATCCCTACGTTGTCCCTTGATTATACTCGGCCTACTTGCCTGGCCTTTCTTCCCTCAAACAACAAATTGTTGTAATTTCTAAGTATTACCTGTTAGAATTTTTTCTATATTCTCTGGTTTATTTCGCCTACTTGTTTTAATTACTAACAAGTTATTTAACCATATAAATAATGAAATAAACACAAAATAGTCTCAACCATCTACAAGTCAACAACTGAAAGAAATAGACAAACACACAAGGGACACCGTTATTTTTGGACAATCGTCCCCAGAAAAACCCAACTTGGGAAAACCGGTGCAACAGTTCTGAAGGTTTTATTATTAAGTAGCTTTTCTTGAGTGCACTGGGTGCCAAACTGGCTCACCTGACAGAGAAAATAATCTGCCAGTAATACCTCTCTTTGGAAGCAGATATTCGGAAAGTCTGCTCCACGAAACCCTCTCCAGCACCTCTCTGAAGCACTGCGTCAACCCTCCTGGCCTCTGCGTGAGCCCTCTGAGGCTCTGCGCAACCTCTCTGGCCCTCTGCATCACTTCCACAGCCTTTGCGTCACTCACGTAGGCCCTTCTGGTCTCTGCGCAGTCACCGCTGGCCTCTGCATGGCTCCTGCTGCTCTGTGTCTGCTTCTCTACCTCTGCGCTGGTTTTTCGACACTATCTCTGCCTCTCTGCCTTGCACTCACTGCCCCTCGCTGCAAGTTTGATCACTGGTTCGATTTCTCTTAGCAAACCCCACTCTAGAAAATCGAATTGACTGATCACTCTGGTGTTTCTCCCACTGACCCTCAAGCCTCCTCTTATACTTTTTCTGTTGAGTCTTCAACGACCGAGATTACATCTCTAATCAATGGCTAAGATTAGATTTGGCTTGATCCATGTCATTTAGAACCTTCTAACCTAGTTTTATATTAATACCCATTAATATTTTTATTTTCCTAATTTTAGACTTAGGAACCCATTAAAAATATTAATTATTTTAGTATCTCCTTCACCGGCAGAATTTCCCCAAACCATTTCTGGGTCTTGGAGATCTCATGTGTTGTAGCCTCTCCACCAATTTTCATTGCTAGAGCACATCCGATGCTACCCCAAATCAACATTCCCTCTTAGCAAGGAATGTGCTCTAGTAATACTCCACCATTGAGCATCACCTTGATTATATGACACCGGTACCTGTGCTGATGTTAGGCCTTCTTGCCCAACACCCTCTGCACTGTTGCATCTTGTATTGCTGCCCATGGCTCTACCACTTCCACTGCTACATCTGTACAAAAACTCCCTTTGCATCCGTGCTGCTGCTGGTCCGTCCTCCCAATGCTGGATCTGCACTACAACCCTCTTTCATCATTCTACATCATGCTTCCCATAGCACTACCACTGTTACTGCTGCACTGCAACTCAGTTATTGAGACGATGGTAATTGATTTACCCAACTACTGACATCCTTGTCAGGCTAGAAACCCTCCTGATGCTGAAGCTCTCTCTACCGCTATCCTGTGCTCCCTCTATGCTGCTACAACACCTCTGTGCCTCTCGCACCGCTGCAAACACCTCTGTGCCTTCCTGCACTATTGCAACCTTCTCTGTGTCTCTCGCATTGCTGCAACCCTCTCTGCGCTGCCAGGGACTACTGCACTCTAGCATTCTCTATCGCTCCATCTGCATTCGCTTCTACCGACATCCGCCATCTTGCTACTATAACTGTGGGGCTTCCCGTAGCTAGATATGATCCAAGAGTTTGGGTACCTCAAGGATCTTGCCCC
Organism: Pinus taeda; assembly: GCA_000404065.3. NCBI lineage: Eukaryota > Viridiplantae > Streptophyta > Pinopsida > Pinales > Pinaceae > Pinus > Pinus taeda. Next base: position 180,212 of record APFE031007648.1, on the reverse strand, counting down.
ACATCTCCTGTAGTCTTCTTGACTATAGCTTGATGTTTTCCGACCTCTTCTCTAGAGGTACATGAGCACTCTTGGCACAATCGTCACCATCCTCTACTTGGTTTTCCGTCTTCGCTGGCGCTGCCTTGGAGTCAGACACCTCTTCCCTTATTCTTCTTCCTCGGACACTGGTTTGCATAATGGCCCAGATCCCCATAGTTGAAGCACTTTATCATGAAGAGGTATTTTTTCTTCCTCTTCCCCTGTTGTCCTGCAGATGCCAAAGCTGCATCCTCTTCCTCCTCTTTCTTGACCCGGGCTCGTTTGCTACTATTTCCTGCCTTGGTCAGCCGTCTGATCTCTTCTTGGCAAAGAGCTGCCCACAGTTCTTCCCAATCTGGAAGATTTTCTCTGCCCAAAATGCTTTGGACAAATGCCCCCGACTCCTCGGATACTGCGTTCAGGGTAGTCCTCACCATTAACTCTTGATTTGGTGTGGCCCCTATGGAAGTCAGTTGGTCCCGAATCTCCTTCAACTTGCTGAGAAAGTGATCTACCTGCTCCCCCTTCTGCATCTGATACGACCACAACTGATTTTCTAGTAGCATCTTCCTCTACATGAAAGTGCCCTGATACAATGTCGTCAAGGTGTCCCACATTTCTTTTGCCGTATTCTTCTCGGCAATATGATGAACCACATGATCCTTGACCCCTTCAAGGATTATGCATTTGACCTTGGCCATCACATCCTCATACCTTTTAGTATCAACTAGGTCGACTGGGATAGCCATGGTTCTCAAGGTGAAGGCCTTGATGCGATGTTTATCTAAAATAGACAGGATCCTGGCCTTTCAGATGACAAAGTTGGACGCCCTGTCCAGCCTGTCCTGATCCCCCAGTTTGTTCATAGCCATCTTCTCTTCTTTTCGACGACTCTGAGTCGCTACTTCCCTTCTGGAAGTTCCCTCTTCGACTCCCTTTGAGTCTCGATTTCCCTCCTAGAAATCCTTCTGCCAACAGTCAAATCGCACCTCTCCGATCTCCTTTTCTTCTGCAGCACTGATCTGGATTTCTTGGCTAGAAATCTGCCTAGATAGCAACTCCCTTCTACCTTGGTTCTGTCTTGTTAGGCACTGTTCTACCTCAACAACAACAACACTCGACCAGCTTCATGCTTCACAATCTGCCCACAACTTCCTATGTCCCAACAACTGAAGAAATGAGCCTCTAGGCTCTGTGCAATCCTGGCAGTGGCTGAATCGCTCCACTAGCCAACTGCATCACTCCTACTTGGCTGAGCAGGATGTTGTGGCTCTTCGTGAGGCTCTTCTACCTCTCACTACTTCCGCGCTGGCCCCTTCTTTGGCTCAAACTGATGACGTAGGCCCTTTGCGTCAACCCTTCTTTGCTGCTTTCTGCTTAGGAACAACTTTTGTCACTTGGGACAACTATTTCTGCTGCAAATTCTCCGATTCAGCTGGTGCCTTCAGGGCTCCTGTGATTTGCAATGCTCTGATACCATGTTGAAATTTCTAAGTATTACCCGTTAGAAATTTTTTCTGTATTCTTTGGTTTATTTCGCCTACTCGTTTTAATTACTAATAAGTTATTTAACCATATAAACACTGAAATAAACACAATACGGTCTCAACCATCTATAGATCAACAACTGAAAGAAATAGACAAACACACAAGGGACACCGTTATTTTATGACAATCGTCCCTAGAAAAACCCAACTTGGGAAAACCGGTGCAACAGTTCTGAGGGTTTTATTATTAAGCAGCTTTTCTTGAGTACACTGGGTGCCAAACTGGCTCACCCGATAAAGAAAATAATCTCGCAGTGATACCTCTCTTCGGAAGCAGATATTCTAAAAGTCTGCTCCACGAAATCCTCTCTAACACCTCTCTGAAGCACTGCGCCAACCCTCCTGGCCTCTGCGGTAGCCTAAAACCCTTTGCGTCAGCCCTTTGATGCTCTGCTCAACCTCTCTGGCCCTCTGCGCAACCTCTCTGGCCCTCTGCGTTACTTCTGCAGCGTCTGCGTCACTCACGTAGGCCCTTCTGGCCTTTGCACAGTGACTGTTGGCCTTTGCATGGCTCCTACTGCTCTGCGTTTGCCTCTCTGCTAGTCTTCCATCACTATCTTTGCCTCTCTGCCTTGCACTCACTGCCCCTCGCTGCAACTCTGATCAATGGTTCGATTTCTCTTAGCAAACCCTGCTCTAGAAAATTGAACTGACTGATCATTCTGGTGGTTCTCCAATTGACCCTCAAGCCTCCTTTTATACTTTTTTTTGTTGAGTCTTCAACGGCCGAGATTACATCTCTAATCAACGACTAAGATTAGATTTGGCTTGATCCATGTTATTTAGAACCTTTTAACCCAGTTTTATATTAATACCCATTAATATTTTTATTTTCCTAAGTTTAGACTTAGGAACCTATTAAAAATATTAATTATTTTAATATCTCCTTCGTTGGGAAGAATTTCCCCAAACCATTTTTGGGTATTGGAGATTTCATGTGATTTAACCTCTCCACCAATTTTCAAGGCTAGAGCACATCCGATGCTACCCCAAATCAACACAACTCTTATGACCCTCCAAACCAGGTGTGACAGAGCTCGTCCCTTCTTCCAAAAACACAGAATATACCCGCTGCTAGATCTTTGAAGATAGTTCAATGCATGCACATAATCGTTTCCTTTAAACTTCAGGCAACATATGCCCAAACTTGGTTATCCAAAAACAAAAGGAGGTTATCACACTCAACCTCCTTTCATTCAAATATGCACCTAAGGGACTGTGGCTGCCTCAGATCAGACATTGTTCTCCTTTTGTTGTCTTTTTCTCTTGTGATGTGTTATATGATCAAATGACTCGTCTCTTATTTATGTGTTCTTCTTGGTGCAACATCTAGCTCTTATTTATATGTTTTTCTTGGTGCAACGTCTAGCTCTTATTTATATGTTCTTTTTGGTGCAACGTCTAGCCCTCAAAGGGCACCTTCTTGACCAAGCTGACTTGAACAATTTGTCACTTTCCCACAACATATAAATTAAAATTATTTTCTCTTGTGCGATCAACTCTTCCATGGCTACCTCAAAGGCCCCTTGCTCCATTAATGGTGCCCCACATGCAACAATGGTCTAATCATCAAAATAACACTTGGTTTCGCGCCGATAACTTTGGGTCAAAACCCACTACTTGGGTACTTTGCCCACAATGTGCTTTTGTGGTGCCAACTCACACAAACCTAGTACCCAAGGTTGTGGAGTACCTCCCAAGCTACATAAATCAAGACAAATCTTCTTCAAATTCGTCGCCATAGGAGTGTCCATGGACTTGCAGTCCATTATGCCAAGTCTATGAAGGATCGTAATAGTGTACTTGCCTTGGCCAACAAAGATTCCATTAGGGTTTTGCCAAATTTCAAATCCCAAATTCTAATGCATGAGACCAAGATCCTTCATCTCAAATTCAGAAACCAAGTCCCTCTTACACTAAAAAACAAAACTCTAGCCCCTGTCAGAAATAGATCATCTACATACATCATTAACATCAAGGGTTCGCCTTCAACAACTTTGAAGTACAAGTTCGGATCAACATCACTCTTCTTGAAACCAAGACTCAACAGATAGCCATCAATATGAGAGTACCATGCACGAGGAGCCTGCTTTAGCCCATACATGGCTTTTTTCAATTTAAAAACATGTGTTTCTCTTTCATGAACCTCAAAACCTTGAGGTTGCTTAATAATACTTCCTCTTCAATGACTCCATTCAAAAAAGCAGCCTTGACATCCATTTGATGCAGTTTCCAACTTGCAATAGAAGCAAGAGAAATGACAAATCTAATCGAAGCATACCTATCAATGGGAGAAAATGTGTTTTCATAATCCTTTCCCTCTTTCTGGGAGAATCCTCAGGCCACAAATCTTGCCTTGTACTTTTCGACACTTCCATCAACTACATGCTTGGTTTTATAGATCCATTTTGAAGACACAACGGGCTTCTCTTCAGGTCTTGGCACGATTTCCCAAACATCGTTCTTCATTATAGATTGATACTCTTCGATCATAGGATTTTTCCAAACCTAATGCTGAGCTGCTTCCTCATATGTGGAGGGCTCGGACTCGATGATTTTACACATCATTGCTGCATAACCAGAATACTTCTTTGGCTTCTTGCTTTCGCTGAAGGTACCACGAGATTCAGCATATCCTTCAACTTTCTTCAGTGTTCTTTCAAGCCAACGATGTCTCTTTCTAGTCTCAGGTACAATAGCTCTTGGAGATTCAACAAGTTCATGATCGTATGATTCTTCACGACGATCTTGATCCATAGCCTCAAGTTCTTTAGGCTTTGATTCCACATTCTTTCGAGCCACCTGCACCTCATGATCAGAGTCCAAGTGTGAACCCTTGGACTTCCAGAAAGCAACATCTGTTAAAAAATGTGTAACTAGGTCCTGTCTTCGTAAATATGAAATGTACTTTTGATTCTTGTATTAAAATAAAAGAAAATTTATTATTGTTATTATGAAGCATGGGTTTTGTTATCACTCTAAGAAACTCTCTTAGGTTGCAGCTCAGAGATGCTTGGTAACATATAATCTTCAATATTGTTCTCTGAACTATTGAAATAAATGATGGTTTGGATCAAGCCAGATAACCATTTAAACTATGCTTTTACTCAAGATATGCATGAACACCCTCAACTTACAACGCTTTAGACCACTAATGCTCAATAGTTTGTAGATTCAATGAATGGATGGAGAATACTGACCATACCGGCAGATGCATATATATAAACACCCATGAATGGCTAGCTATAGGCAGCAAATGAGAATACTGACTGTACTGGCAGATGCATATATAATAACACATATGAATGGCTAGCTACAGGCAGTAAAGAAGCTTGCAAATCTAATTTATCAACGCAAAGATAACATGACAGTTATCTGGCATTAGACACAAAAGAAACATGAACAAACTGTTCAAGTGCAAGCTTAGAACAGAAGAGAAAATGAACATTGAACATATAACAACAAAAGAAGCTTGTATTGCTAATGAATGTAGATGAGAAGCTTGAGTAGTAAAGTCTCTGCAGTGTCCAGAAGTTGAACCCTTGTTACATTTAGTTTCCAGCCTTTTATAGGCCTTTTACAATGCCCTGAGCTCTCAAAGGCTCGGAGTCTTAATCTATCCTTTGTCCCTTAACTGTTTGATTCCCTGAATAGGCAAGCATGGCTCGAAGGTTTTCTCCTTCTGTTAGAGGAATAACCACATTATGATATGTTGGCTATACTGGCAGGGATCTGTCTCGTGCCAGAGACGCCCCATGATCTCTTTGAGTGATTCGGCTGTGTTGCGCTGTCTGCTCCATGATCGTTTTGGTTTGTTTTGGCTGTGTCGTGCTGTGCTGTCCATGATCACTTTCAGGCCTCTGTCCCAGTCTCTCGACCTCTGTTAGGTAATGGAAAGGGTCTGCGTGCCTCTGTGATCTTTTAAACATTTATAATGATTGTTTTCTGTTTAATACAGAAAACACAACGACCTTGTAAAATCCCCGCCAATGCTTTGTTCTTTCGGACTTAAAAAGTCCTTAATCATGGCCTATCTTCTTATTGGGTCTAAGTAAATCCTCCATGTAGGACACCCATTGGAAGTAGTTGGTGCTGTCAAGAATAACTTGGCATGGATTTTCCATTTTAACAAAAGCTGAACTGTAGATGCTGAAACTAAGTGTTCCAATGGAAAGATCTCGAAAAATTAGGCTGATTAAAAAAAGGCTTTGAAATGGCTTCTGGATGAAGAAGTTACAACATTTTGAAGAAAAGTTGTTGAAGATGCCAACGAAGTACGTAAATGTGCGGAAGTGAATTATAATGTTATATTTCAAAAAAGAACCCCCCCTGCCCCCCTTTCCAAACTTAATCTAATTAGCTCACTTTTAAATTTTTTTTATGTGACCCACTTTTATAAATAAGTGAAAGTCACTTTTACAACGATATTTTATGAGCGACCCACTAAATTGTAACTTAAATAAAAGATAAAGAGACTTTAGAATTATAAGTGACTCACTATTTATAATGGGTGAGAACATTTTACATAAAATAACTTTAAAACATAAGTTACATGTGCTTTTTGAAAAAGTAACTCAACAAAAAGAAAGAATTGAACACAAGACCTCTATTCTCATAAAATAACTTTGGACCAAGTGAGCTAGTTTAAAAGGTTAGTAATTTTTGGAAAAGTGGAAGGGTTTTTTTTTTTTAGTCACTGAAGCTTTGGAGTGTGTGCTTACTTGAAAAAGACATTTTTGCCTACAAATAAAAACAACACAACCCAAAATGGACATGCAAAAAAAAACCATACCTTACGGCTTGAAGTTAGATTTCGCCGAAAACTAAATATTTTCCTCAATGTTTTTGATTTTCTGAGATCACAATAAGGCGCGACGGAAAAGAGCATTCACATGACAAAAATCCTTCCTTTCTATTTCTCATTTGACCATATCTCACAGAGTCGCGGGGCAAAGAGCATACACAAAAATGAAAGGTATAGATCAGTAATAAAAAACAAAGAGATAATAAACCGAAATGAACAGAGAGATAAATAACTAAAACTGCAAATAAAGACTGTATATCTCCAGATCTTAAAAATGGCGTAGCTAGGGCTATTGGAAACCTTTTTGCGTGAAACGAAAGGGGTTCTTCACTGGAACAGAGGATTGTTGGAAATACTGAGAGGGGGGTGAATCAGTGTTTCTTTTTTCAACTATTGTTTTACTAGTTAAAACATTTATATTCAGAACACAAGATGTACAACAAGAATAAATGCTTTTATTAATATAAACTTTGCAGTAAAATA
>APFE031007648.1:126113-161201 GCA_000404065.3 Pinus taeda | reverse complement strand
CTTTCTCCAGCTTCTTCATCCCCCTCTTCAGTTTGGCCCCTCCGTTTCCTACTCTCCAGCACCATAATAACCATAAAAGGGACCAGGAAGAGGAAAATGCCAAAAAATATGGTGAGGTCCATGGTGTTTGATGTTTGTAGGGTTTTCATTCAACAATCTGCAAATTAATTTAATTTATTGGGATTAATTAACTTAATTTATTAATTTAATTCAAATTCATCATTTTAATACTCAATAAACTAAATTAAATTCCCTAAATTACTACATAACTAAATTAAACTAGCTAGATTAGCTAAATTATTGAGTTACTTACCTCTGCAGGCTTGCTCCTCGCTCCTTGCTCCTCGCTCCTCGCTCTTCAGCAATTGCTCCTTGCTCCTTTGCTCTTGCTCTTCAAGCCCTCAACCTCTTCAAACCAAAATAATGAAATGATTTTATGCCCAAAAGGGCTTTTAAAACAATTTTTTTTTTTTAAATTTAATCGGGTCCGTGGAATTTTTTTCCACCGACCCGCTCCCGGCCAGCTGAAAATCGCTCCCCGAGCGATTTTTTAAAGCTCAGGAGCGATCGGGAGTGATCGCTCCCCAATCGCTCCCGGGCTTTAAAAAGCGCTCCGGGAGCGACGGAGCGGCCGCTCCCTATGTCGCTCTCGAAATCGGCAGGGAGCGAAATTTTTTTGGAAGGGAGCGCGCTCCCGAAAATCGCTCCCGTCCGGGAGCAATTTAGGGAGCGCGCTCCCAAGCCGCTCCGGAGCCGCTCCCGCCCGGAGCGCGCTTCGGGAGCGAGTTCGAAGGGGGGGGGGGCGCTCCCCCGCAACTATGAATACACCAATATTCTTGACATCGTTAAAACCCTCATAGAGGGAAACAGTCCATGGCCTGAGCCAACGCGGCCACTTCAGGCAATTTATTAATAAAAGAAAGAAAATTCACATAAGCTTCTCTCATGAATGGTCACCTTACAAATGACTCGCCATGTTGTTTAAATAGAGATCATGGACCAATCGGGTGCTAAGCCACGGATCAAGTGTCGGTAATACCGAGGAGAGAATGAACCGTCGACTCACTTCATGTCTAGAACATATCGTGACTGTCGGATTGTAAGTTACGAAAGTACATAGTAAAGAAACACACTTTACCTAACTCTACACTAGGCCAAGTTATACTTCACTATTTCCTATGTGTCGGAATATCTTAACATAAATGGTTTGGATTCATATGGATGCGCATGAATATATCTGTTTTTTCTTTAAAATATGAATATTTTGTGTGTTTTTGGTAAACCAATTTTTTGTTGTTGTTGTTGTTGTTGTTTTGGTTAATTCTATTTGTTTTTCGGTTCCGATCGGTTCCTTGTGCACAAGGTTTTTGGGTTCGATGATCGGTTCGATTATGATAACATTCATCTTGACCCATTGCATTCTTTCACCCCTTTAACAATATTGTTTCCACATTACATGGAATATATATTAACCTTGTCATAATGCTTCTCCCAAGAACCTTCAAAATGATGGTTCTTATAGGATCATGATGATCAACCTGAGCAAGATGACTCCCTCTAACATAGTGTTAGATAATGCCTAGATGAACAATATGCAAAATGTTCTATCTAACTATTCTTAAGGACTAGTTGATCTCTTAGACTCTACATATGCTACATGCTTCTCTTTATCATGGTATGCAAAAATCAGTATTCCTTTTTAAAGTAAACAACAATGCATGCTATCCTAAAGGAAAAATTTATCCTCATAAAGAACGTCATATACAATGTGCCTTCTTTAATAGTATAGATCTTTCACATCTTCTTTCTTTGGCTTCTTCTCAGGTTCTCTTGTTTCCTCAGCTATGTGAGCCTCACTTCTTTCCTTTCTCTTGTTGTTTTGTTGGCGTGGACCGACCCTCTTATAGTGTCCATATTCATTGCACTGAAACCATTGAACCTTGGACATATCTTTCTTCTTGGACTTGTTGAATTTTCCCTTCTTCAACTTCTTGACTCGAGCTAGAAAGTCTTGACACTGTTCATCTGATCCAATGCCATCTTTTACCTTGATCCTAGATTCTTCCAAAATGCATTGAGCCCACAACTCATCGGAAGGAGTTGAATCTTTCTTAGAGTAGATGCTTGTTGCAAGGCTGCTCCATTCTGGTGTGCATTTAATACATTGAGCAGAGACAACTGGCACAATATCAACTACACTGGTGGCTATTAGGGGCTGTTGGCTGTTGGCTGAAGGCAAATCTAGGAGAAAAATTCTTCTATGGGGTCACCCATTGGTGGCTATCAAGGGCCATTGGCTGCTGACTGAAGACAAATCTAGGAGAAAAATTCTTCTATGGGGTCACCCACTGGTGGTGGGTAACAAGACCCATAAGACAACCGCTTAGGAGACTATTAATTTAATTAACTACTTCCTAATGTTAGAGTTAGGAAAAATTAAATGACCTAACTTCAACATGTAAATAAATCTCATCCCTTCATCAAGATTTAATCTCATCCATTGAAGGTGATGGCGGGCCTAGGCCGACTTGTAAGGGGAAATAGGGTGTAGAAGTGGCTAGTTTGATTGGCATAGAGTGTGTGTGTTAACTCTGCAAGAGGGAGTTAGGGTCTCAACAGTCAACAAGCAAGATCAACGACCAAGAGGGAGAGAAAGAGAGGGCCGAACAATTCTATCTCAGCCTAGCTAGAACTTAGCCAAACAACACACATGCGTAGAGAAAGGTTGTACTGTGCGGTTGTACAACACGTACAAGTGTGCATGGAGGCCATATTATGCGACCATACATTAGCAAAAGTGTGTAGGGGGTGATTTTTTTTTTCTTGGGAGTTGTTCGAAGGGTTTTTGTTGTAGAAGAGAAGTGTGCTCCCTTGGTGTAATAATTTATGAAGATTATTTTGTTGAAGATAATAGAAAAACACACAGTTTGTAGGTTTCCCTCGGAGTTTGGGTTTCCTGGGTATATCTAGTGTTTTATGTGTTGCATGTGTTTGTCTTCAGTTCTATTTACTTCCGTTGTGCGTATGGTTAGAAAATTCAGTTGTATTTGTGATTTAAGTTTCAAAACAATAGTTTAGTTGTTTTCTAGTTGCATGCTTAGTAAATTGCAAATCAATTACTGGGTTTTAAGGAAATTTAACAACTAGGCCAATGAATGGAGATGAATGAAGGGAAAAATGGAAAGTGTTATGTATGAAGTATCTTGGACTCGTTACTTCAATCGGAGCCTACCTAGTAGTGCCCTTACTAAAATCCTAAGGCCTCAGAGGAGGTCCCACCGGACTCGAGTCAAAGACTAACCTCCAAGTGATGTGAGGTAACAAGAATATAGTCAAGATTGATCCATTATCTAGTTTTCCCCTTGATCCATATTAGTATGCCCATGGTGTTAAGTGAAGGCACATGATTTCAAAATGGTTAAAGTACTTGTCGATGGATGGTCGACCTTCCTTTAAGAAGGAAAGCTGGATGGGAGAGATAAATCCGATTGGAGCAAGTGGGGTTGCTGTCTGGCTAGCTGTCCAAGGAGGACAATTTTTTTCTCTTAGGATTACACACTTTATTGTGGGTAGTAGTGGCCCCATGATCATATAGGGTTGCTGTCTGGCTAGCTGTCCAAGGAGGAGAAATTTATTCTTTTAGGGTTACCCACTTTTTTGTGGGTAATAGGGGCTCCAACTTAGGGAAATGTGCTCACCATAGGCTGCATGATCCATGTGCTTGAATGAGGTGTGCATGAGAACTCTCACAATCCCTGGGGCTGATAGCCCTATTACCTGTACACTCACAACTTGTTGATAGCGAGTAGGGTGCTGAAAGTCACCCTTGCAATATAGGGTAAAAGTAATATTAAAATAGAATATTAGCTACAAATGGTATCTAGCTATTCTTATGCACATCGGCATGAACAATATCAAAAGTAGAATGCGCACATAAGAATGCAGGACATACAAAGACAATGCAGCTACTTACTCATGAATGCATTAGGTTCCACTAAAACGGGTGAGGTGCTTGCCTTCTACTGGTGATAACAAGTGCTCTCCATTAAGGTTCGCTATGGAGAAGTAACCTACCCCTACTTTAGCAAGTTTTCAAAGTTTCTCCATATTCCGAGATTTAGGTTGCCAAATTTCAAGGCTTTTTTCCTGATTCCTGAATTGTTGACCCTGGCTGATTTTTTTACCGACACCAAGTTTTGCAACACAAATTACAACCTGTAATAAATGAAGTGAACTCATATTGATTTATAATGACACCAGCATAAGGTTGAATCTATTAAAAGGGATTATTATTAATTTATTCTTAAACAGTATTTTGGGTTGTTTTAGTAGGAGTCAGGACAAACTACTTGCGTAGCATGCTTGCAACTAAGTAGCATTCATATTCAGTTCTGTTGGCTCTCATTAGCCCTTGGTTCTTGTCCTACATTTCTCCCATGCAGTTTCAAATTTTAGTTACATAAGAAGTTTTGGTTTTGAGCTCAAGCTACATTACTTATATGCACCTTTAGTTCAAATAAAGGTTCTGTTTTCAAATTTTCTACCTATCTGTATCTTTACTGAAACAGAAAGTGAGCTCTAGACCCCCTGTGTTTCCCTTGGTTGCATTTGCTCCTGTAAGTTCAGTGGACAGAAATTTCATTTAGATACAGTCATTTTGTAGAACAATAAGACTTTTTAAGATATCAGTGTTGATGCTATGCAAATATCCATATTGGCCTTAATACTGTTCAACTATTATGATCTCTAGGATCAATTGTGTATGTGGGATACAAGGAGTCTGACATGCCTTTGATGATGCAGTATGGAGTTAAAATATGTGTGGTGACATCCTTCAAGGATACTTGCTTCATTGAAATTCTACCAAAAGTTCAACGTTCAAAACGAGGTATGCCCATAGATTATAGAAATTTGTATGACAAATTTTAATCATCAGATCTCAATATCATGAGTTTATGAAGATCAGTATAAATGATAAATAGAATTGTATTAGTTTTCTATAGAATTTGAAATTTTCTCACTCAGCTTGATAAGCTTGAGGACATGTGGGACAAATCATATATACCATGTGGCCAGGTGAGGCTTGAATCAAAACTATGTGGAGATTTGTTGCAGTGTATATTATGCCATTAGCACCAATGTTTTTGCAACTTCATGAGTTTAAATATTGAAATAAGTAATATTTTTGCAATTATCAGTTGTCAATAGGGTTTTAGTGAAAGCCTCAAGAGTATCTTGCTACTCCTAGGCAAGCAGACCTGCTGTCCTAAGTATGGTACATCATTACTACACATTTTAATAGTAAATACAACACTTAATTGAATATGTTGATGAGATATTCTTTGGCTTTTCAGTTATTAATAATATCTCTTTTCATTGTGCTATCACAAGAATTAGTGCTTGGTCCTGAATATTTTTTACATCATTCCTGAATATTTTAAATAGCAAACAAATGCACTAAAACCAACTGAATGTATTCGAGGAGTTTATAGAGATTTCATTTCCATCAACATCTGATCTTTTCTGTGTTCTCACTAGTAGTATCTGGGGCCTGGGCCTTACAGATTTTGGCAGTTGAGCCATTTTTGATTGATTGTGTTAAAATATTTCTTAGCTGAGACTGCTGAATGTGATGGATCTGGTGAAGTTCACCACATCCAAATGAAGTCATTTAAATTGGTTCATACAGATGAAATATGGTTTAGTTTTTACAATCTTTAGAAACTTATCTACTTCACATTTGCATTTGAAAGGTGTTGAGAGCTGACCAAGATTTGTTTGAAGCTTTTAACTGTCATCCATTTTATATTTGTGCCAAAATGTGTATTCTACAGCTTGTTATGGGGGAGATGTGTCATGACTTATGAGTGTAAAGCTGATATGGCATTTGCTTTTCACATAATTTTTTTTAATATACTTTAATGTTAACCTGCATAGATCCATCTTTACCCTGACTTTATTGAGCACCAAAAGGGATCAAATCCTTCGAGATCATAACCTTTCAACAATTTTTGCATTAACAAAAAAGATTTGCACCTTGTAGGATTTAAATCCTCTCAGCACTTGATATATTAGGCGTTAAGATGGGTCTCAGTTGGTAGGAATAACAATCAACATAATTTTAATGATATATCTATTAGGATGGTCTAATGTACTATGTCATATGTGTTACTTGATAGAACATGTCAGAGTTCTGGTCATTTGGATGACCCATTGTCGAAGGTTATGCTATTCGTAATAGCCATGATATTATCCTTATCCTAAGGTAAGAACAAGATTGTTGAACTCCTTACTTGTAGTTGACTTAGTGGATAACTGCAGAATCTTGAGTGACCCACTACCATGATCCTCAATTGAAATAGCTACTGAACTGAGCATCATTGCTATTCTTACATTTCTCCTATTTCACTGAGTCTCATATCTTCTCTATGTAAGGCATGAGGGTAATGAAAGAGTTAAAGAGAACAAGAGAGAGAGAGGGTGCGTTGAAAAAATGTAATTAGGTTCGGTCTTCATAAAATGTATTTGTCAAATGAATTTTTATTATTGTTACAATGACTTATTAAAGCGTGGGTTTCATGCTTGGGTCATCATTTTATTAGTCAAAGTCCCCATTGTGGACTCCTAGGATTAATAAAGAGTCACTAAAGTCATTGTATATTGTATGAGACCCTTCTTGGGCTTTCAAATGATGTAAAAAGAATTATTTTTGAGTCAAAGATGAATTAAGTAATCTCCACACCAAATCAGCCTCAAGAAGATCAAGTCGGCTTCAACCGAGCAATTCAACCTCACCAAAAGCCTATATATTGAAGCAGATCAAACTCATTTGGACTCACTCTCTCACACAAGTTCGATATCCAAGAAAGAGCTGGGAAAAGTGTGAAGGTGAAGAAGGAGGCTAAAAGTAATGCGAGTTTGGTCAAGAAGGAAGGAAAGGACAAAAGTGAATCTTTGGGATCTCTCTCTTTCTCTCTCGTGTGGGCTAATTTAGGAGATCAAAGTCTACTTGTCAAAGTCGAAGCTGCTGCTTCTGCCTGTTGATGCCGGAAGATGCCAAGTCGAAGTTGCTGGGGTTGAAGTGTTGTTGCTACTATGTCGAAGGTTGAATCGAAGAAGGAAAGGTTGGCTTGATGTGGAGGAGGTCTATGTCTAGGTTGAAGAGTCTCAAGAAAATTATTGAAGGAAGAGATTTTGATTGGGTTTTCCCCTAGATAGGGGTTTTGCCCTGGCAGAGTGCCTACATCTTGTGTCTTGTGTTTTTGTGATGTTCATGCACACATAATTTGGTAATTGCTTGATGAAAGATAATATAACAAATAAGTAAAAGAAGCCAACATAATTCACAAGTAATTATCAAGAAAGAGAAATCTAACCCTAATTCTACTAGCATTGATGTCTCAACATGGTATTAGAGCTAAGGTCGAAGAAGATTGAAGATCGCTTCGTTGGTTTGAAGGAAGTGATTACTTCCTCCATGATAAGAATGGGATTCAATTCTACAAAAAGATGGATCAAGAAGATTGTCTACTACTTATTGAACAAGGTCAAAAGTCAAGGGTTCTTAGCTGCACTTACAAGATAACTTAATGATGATAATGCTTGGATCATTGATAGTGGAGCATGAAGGCATATGACAGGGGAAAGTAAATAACTACAAACTCTATCAAGGGAACCATCTTCTCATGCAGTGGAATTGGGATTTGTTATCACTCCAAAATTTCTTCTAAGTTGTCAGAAAAAGAAATGATAGAGGTAACCGCAAACCAACTTTGGAGATCAGGATCTAGCCTTCCTAATCTCAGAGAAGGCTCTCTCTTTTTGATTTAACTTTGTTTAGTTATTTGATCTTAGGCTAGTTATGATTGTGCTTGGGTTTTCGATTTGAATTTGGATGGTGGGATCAGTTACTTAGATGAAAAGAGGGTTGCTTTCACCATTGGGCTATGGGGTCAAAATGCCAGACAAACAACACTGGATCAAGTTCTAAAAACAATGTCTATAGGGCAAGATAGAGGAGTTACTACAGATCTCAAGGGCTTGATGGTGAAATGGTTTCCAATTGGATCCAGGGAGCAATTAAGGGTTCTAAAATCTGGATGTCAGAGGCAAACATATAAATGATTAACTGTGCAAAATAGAGTGTACATAAACAAATTCTGAGTTAAATTTCCAATTAATTCATTCAAATTTAGATAACATTTAATTTTATGAAACGCATAAGAAAGTAATAGAATCAGACAAAGAAGATACTTCACTACAATAGTTCATTTCATGAATCCAATCTTTTTATTACTTGCTCCAGTCTGTTGACTTGAAAATTGGTACAATAACCCTTAGGTTTAAGATCAAAATAACTCTACAAATGTATACCAACCCACCCTCAATACTTCGAATTATGAAGTATTTATACAAAAATATTATACAAAATATCCCAAACTGTCTTGAGAACTATTCTAGGAGAAAGAAATATCTTCATGCAAGAAGATAGAGATAGCTATTGAACTGCTGCTTGTTGTCCCTGTTATTTAGGTTCTGCTGGCTTTGATCTTTTGATATTTTGCACTTAAATCTGCTTTGCTGTTTGGTCTTCACGCTGGATGTTCTATTTACTTTGACCTTTTATCTGATACACTTTGACCTGGTTGACCTGTCAATATCCTTTACTGTGTCCTTTTACTTTTACTGTATATTTTATATTTTTACTGTACATTACTACAGTAATCATTTAGTTTTTCCCATGTCTCAACATCTGGTAATTGGATATTGAGCATCTTCCTGTAGATCTCATCTGCCTCTATATACTTGGCAAAAGTAGGCTTATTGACAAAAAGGTGTTTTACCTCATGCTGGAGGTAAAACAAATTCTCAAAAGTTTGATATAACACATTGCTAGTAGGTATACCCTTCATGGATGAAGTATTTACCTGATCTCTGGCCACTTCTCTGATCCTTTTATTATAGTCTTCCTATGTGATTAACTTGTCGTTGATAACCAAGGGATTTGGTAAATCCCGTTGCCTCAAAATTTTGAACTTCACCATGAATTTGTCAATGGACAATTGCATAGTTTGGCACTTTTCCTCCAGGTTCAACATCAAATTGCTCTTGGTGAGATCTCTTTTAACTTCCAAAATTGTACCTGTTGTGTCAGGTATCCCTAATTCCTATAGCTCATACTTGTTCTTGGAGTTGAGGAAGTGAATGATCCTTGCAGCTTCCTCTGGCATATCTCCAAGTTCTGCTTTGACTCTTTGAATGGCTTTTGTAGCTTGCTTTATTAAATCAATTTGTTCAAAAATAACCTGGATGGATGGCCAAATATCATTGACTCAATGATATTGGCCCACAGTTGCTCCTTAGCCTGACCTAGAGGTTCATTCAGTGTCAGTTCCTTCTCCAGGATTTTGATTCTTTCGGTCATCCTTGTAGATTTCTGCTATTCTTCTTTGTGCATGATCAGGGCAAGCTTGTAATCTTTTTCTAGGTTGGTCACTTTTTCCTTAACCCTGTTCATCCCAGTGGTCTGAATGGACATTTCTTCCATTGCTTTGACCAACCTGTTTGCCTCATCACCTATAGACCTTGTTGCTAATGTAGTTGGTGTAGATGCTGGCAGTGTTGTGGCCATTGGCGTTGTGGGAGCTAAGGATGCTGCTAAAGTAGAAGGTACAACAGTGGTAACTATTGGGATGACAGTTGCAAGAGCATCATCAAGACTAGCTTGTCTAAGTTGAATCAAGTTACCGAATTCTTTCTCCATCTCCTTTAACTGATCATTCAGCTGCAGCACTAGGTCCATCATTTCTTCATGATTGGTTTGGCTCTCCAGGACCTCCTTTGTCTGTGGGTGTTGTAAATGTGGCAGCTCGAGTTGTTTCTTGAGGGTTGCTATATCCTTATTTTTCTTTTTGATCAGCTTTTCAGTAGCCTTAATGTCACTTGGATCATGGCCCAGTTCAATGACCAAGTCCTCTAATGACTTTATCCTGTTGTCTTTGGCCTATGAGGAGGCCTTCTCCAATTTGTACTGGGCTGTCACATTGTCTAGTGAAACCTGCAACTTGTTTGCAGCCATGGCTTTTCCTGTTAGGGTGGAGTAAATCATTTCTCCAGCCTGCTTGTGGAACTCTATCTCGTCAATGGGATGAACATCCCTAGCCAATACCTCAAAATCAGTCTTCTTATAGTTAGCCGAGGTCTTTGGTTGCTGAATAGTGGGCTACAAAAATGATACCTGCATCTTTCTTGCTTTAATTTCAAAGGCTGGCATTAACATGCTCTAGTTGGCTGGTGTATGTTTGAACTATTGGGCATATGTTTCTGCCTTCAACTTCTCATTCCTCATTTTTATTTCTTTGTACCTATCTTTGATGTCTTTTTCTCTGTCAGCTGGCTTGACAAAGGAAGAAACCTCAACACTTTGTTGTCTTTCAATCAATTGAGTGTTGGAGGTTGATGGCTGCTGTGTTTCACCTGATGCAGTTGTGTCTTTGCTCTTCTGCCCCATTATTTCAATGTCAGTGATTTCCATGATTCAATGTGCTCCTCCTGTTCAGACACAGGATTCAACTTGGGCCTTTTTCTGAGCTCAAACAACGCATCTGTAGTTTCCATGGCAGAACTGGATGCCTCTTCCCTATTCCTCTTTGGATTCTTCTCCTCATTGGTTGGGGTCTATAACACAGGAGGATTACTCATTGGTTCCCTTAGTTCTGGAACCTGCAAGAAAAAACTCTAGTCAAATTGCTTTTCCAGATCAATGAGTGTGTTCTCCACATCCACAACTGTGCTATCCATATCAATCAATGTATTTTCCAACCACTTAGATTGGTTGGCAAACTGTTCAATGTGAGATCTTGGGTGGTGGATGTAAGGTCCGAATTTGACCCCGAGTCTTAACTTGTTTATGAGCCCATGAGGGTCATACTGCCACATGAAGTTGTTGCTGAACTTCATCTATTGTAGTATCTTATAAGCTTCTGGCCCAACCTCTTTGTTATTACAAATGAATGGGCCCAATTGTTTTTTCATCTTAAACTGGGTTTTCTTCCTAGCAGAGAGGAAGTGGACCTCATCAGAGTTGATGATTTGTCTGAAGTACTCAAGTGCAAATATCCTCATAGGGAGGTATTTGGGCAACTTGTAAGGGGCTAATTGGCAGCCATAAACCTTGATTTCAATGTGTTTCTGGTACATGTACCAGTCTCCCACCTTGCTGCTCTTAGCCAACTATAGCACCCTCTTGATTTCTTGGCTGATTCTAGGTTGAGTGTTACTAGTCAACATGTTCATGACTGGGTAGACGAATGAATCTATGAAGTCTTTGTATGTAAATGCTGTGGAGAATTTCTGGATCAAGGGTGTCCAGAAGACAACTGATCTCTCTTTTCCCTTGGTATCCAACTTTTGGATTCTTATGGGAACTTATCTACTTGGTAATATAAAAACATGTGAAACAACACCGAAGAGTACTTGAAAACTCTTTCAGTGGGTAGTCTTGTAAATCGTTCATGCATCCTGTCTGCAATGAACTGAGCATAATTGTACATGATAGCAGGAGGCTTGCCTGGTGTAAAAATGGACAGGAAGGCCAGGGTGACCTCATCCACATGCTCATCTGTGGTGTATCCTAAGATGCATGAGAGCATGGTGATTATATGTTTGTCTGTTTCTGAAAAAATAGTGGCAGCATAGGGTGGGGTATCTGTAGGAGTATGGCGGTCTTCAATGATGAAAGTCTGGAAGATTCGCTTTATCTTAACCAGGTCCAGGGTGATATACAGGTCCAATAGGTCTCCAGTGGATAGAGGGGTTTGATTTTGGCTAGGTTGGACTTGAAGCATTTGGTTGATGGACTTTGGTGTAATGGTGAATAATAACTGCTGGTCTGGGGCAACAATAGCCCTTTGGCTAGGGATATAGCATGCATGACAAAAATGTATGATATCAGGGAATGGGTGAACTTCTAGGAATATGTATTTGGGTAAATTGGATTCCCAAAGGTGGATGTCATTTGCATGGTTCAGAAATCTGTCCTTACTCCAGCAGTGGAGCCTCAGAAGGTTGGTTGGGGTAGCAATGTCTTTTGTTTGGAAATCCCTGTCCGCTAGTGCGAAATGGTCGATGTCCAGGTGAGGGGTTGACATAGGTCTCACGTCCAGAGAGGTGTGGGAAGCCATTTTTAGGGGGAAAGGTGAGAATTAGGTTCGCATAGGTTGTAGTGGTGAGGCTTTGAAAACTCTGGTGTAGTGAGAGGGTAATTTGCAGTTTGCAAAAGAGGGGTTTGGGTATTCAAGTGGAAATACTCTTCAATTTAGGGAAAAATCAATTAAATTCAATTAATTAATCTTTGAATTAACTGTACGCTTTCAAATTGAGAGGGTTGTTTTGGTTTTTTCTCAAAATACCAGGAAATTGCTAGTTTAGGCTGCAAACTGGTTTTAATGGTGACTGTAGATGGTACAGTGGCTTCAGCTGTGTACTCGATGCTTGAATTGGGCACCTGGATCTTGTTTGGGAAGTAAACAGCGGTCAATTTTGGCTGCAGAGGCTCAAGGTGGTGCAGGAAAGCTTAAGCAACATTCATAGCGCAAATGAGCAAAAAGAGTTGAAATGGGCTTCTTTGGCCTTTTAACCGACAACAGTTAGAATTTGGCGCGGAATTCATAAATGAACAGTGAACGATTTTGGCTTTTAACGGGGAAGCGGTTTCAGGGCCCATTGCACCGCTTTTGGGAGGAAGGCGATATTTCCTTGAGAGCACGCGATTTCGCCTGGAGTTGCCACGTAGCAAAATAGGGTTCGGGCAAAAGCGCGAATCTCGCATGCTCTCGGGTTGGTAAAGATCGGAGAAGGAAGGAGCGCAATATGGATGTGTGCCGTCAAATCTAGGGTTGGAAGATTGAACAGCGGTTGTGCGATCAAGATGCACGAAGGAAACAGGGGTGAAGATTTGCGGGGCACGAGAGATTAATTACAACTAATTGTAATTAATTAATGAATAAGGTGGGGATTATATATAAGCGTGGGTTAATGGAGTGGGACCAGGGTTTATTATTTTTCTTAACCGCACCAAAGGTGGTGGATTAAAAGGCTTTTTGGGAAAATATGAATTCGGGGAATTAATTAAATAATGCAGGGGGAGGGGGAGAGGGGGGGAATAAAACTTGGGATAAGGGGGTTTCATGGGTTTTTAGGTAAAATAGGGAAATTAATAAGGGGGAAGGTAATTTTTTCAATGGGGAATGGGTTTCACACTAGGGAAAAGGGGTTTTGGGTAGGGGATGACCTTTAGGGGGTAATTTACTAGGGAAATGTGTGAAACCAAGGGCTAAGGGTCAAAATGAAGGTAAAAGGGTATTTTTATAAGAAATGAGGGGATAATAGGGAAATTAGTAAATAAATATGGGGGGGGGGGCAATGAAATGAGGGGAAGTTAATCAAATAAGCTAGTGAACATCCTTTCACTCTCATAAATGCTCCTGCACACTGAAACATAGAATTAAACATGATAAATGTGCTTATGATTTAACAACCTTGTACATCTGCAACCTTTCTTCTACTTACCCTTTACTTATCTTAACTTTTTTTCTTTAGTTTATTGGGTGCATTTAAGCTGGCAGACCCTTTCTTTTCTTTTTTTTGACAAGCAAACTATCTAATTCTAACCTTATAACTTCCAATGGCTCAAATTAAATTTATGAGCACATTTTTATTTTTCTGCCTAACTGCTGATCTGCCAAGGTTAAATAGTTTGGCTAGATCTTTATTCTCTATCTATAAACATGAAATTTAAAGCATGAATTAGTCAAGATTAAGCTGTTTGACTTATCATGGGCTGTGGCATTTATGACAAACTGCACACAACCATTATTTTGCACATAAAAGTAAAAGCAGTGGCACTTGAATTTGCACACTTTCATGATTTGTTTTTGTTAGGGGTTCATATTTTTCACTTTTTTGATCTTTTCTTTTTCTTTTTGTCCTTTGATTATTTTTCAATTTTTAATATGGAAAACATTTTGTAGAAAGCAAAAGTATGTACAATATTACAAGACTAACCATAGCCAATTCAAAATTATGAATCCTATTATTATAGACCCTAATAGTGGCTCCACATGGGGATGACATTTCCTGGTGAAATGTCAAGAACTTTAAGATCGGTAGCCTCTGAAAATGTGACTGAAGTTACCTTGTAAACAGTTCTTCTAGGATTTTGCTTTATTCATACTTATGATGGTGAACCTTTCAAAGCTCGGGGCCTTCTCTCCGGGTTTCAACTTCAAAAGATTACCATCCAATTCGATCTAAACTCTGCACTATTATATACAATGAGTAAAGTAAAGTGAACTATTGTTAATTTGTGGAAAAATAATGCTTCAACATTCTACCATTGACAAGTCCTCCTGGTAGATCTGATCCATCTATCTCTCTCAAGAAGAAAGCATTGTTGCCTCTATAACCATAAATGACATAAGGGCCTTGTCACAGAAAATCAAATTTGCCATGTTTGCCCTTGTCTTCTCTTCTTGAATCCCACTTGAGAACCTTATCACCTATGTAACATTCATCAGCTTTGGTCATTTTATCAAATATCTTTTCAATTTTGTCCTAGATTACTTGTGATTTTACATGTACTTCTTCTTTGGTCTGCTGCAAGTGTATGGTCTAATTTATCTTTCTTTGGATAACATTTGGTTCTACTTGCAACTCCTGGATGATCTTCATCACTGGCACTCCCAAAGAAGATGGAAAAACAACATCCATCCCATATACTAACTGATAGGGAGATGTACCAATGGACTTTTTGGTAGTTACCCTGTCTGCCTATCAGGCATTAACTAACTTTTTGTTCCATATCTTTTTGTTGTCTTCCAATAATTTTTTAATGATATTGACAAGGCTTTTGTTAGAGGATTCTGCAAGTCCATTACCTTGAGGGTAATAGGCAGTGGAGTGGCCGAGGGTGATGTGGTATTTGTTACAAAAGTCTATCATCTTCTTGGACTTAAAAGCAACTGCATTATCAGTAATGAGCTTTTGGGGGCATCCAAAACTTGACAGGACATTGTTTTCTAGGAAGGAGATAATGACAGAGTCTATAGCTTGTCTAGAAGGGATGGATTCTATCCATTTGGTAAAATAATCAGTGGCTGTCAAAATCCACTTACGCTGGGCTGAGGAGGCTGGGTGTATTTCTTCAATGAAGTCTAATCCCCATTGTTGAAATGGCATTTCTGTGGAGAGGGGTTTGAGAGGTAAAGGTAAAAGCTTTCTTTTTCCCTCAAATATCTGGCACTTATGACAGGAGGTCACAAGTGGGCCAGTAAAACCCAGCCCTTAGAATTTTGTCAGTAGTAGTCTTCCAATACAAGTGTCTTCCACAATCTCCTGCATGAAATTCTTGCATAATTTTATCAACTTCAGCTTTCAGTAAACAATTCAAAAGAATACTCCCATTGTCCAAAACAAAGCATTATCTATGATACAATATCTTAATGACTTCATTTTCAAAATCTAGCTTTAGTTCTTGTTAAACCAACAGAAGCTTGTAAGTTCAGTAGTACAAATATGATATCTACATACCAAGGTGAATCAGTAAAAGGTTCACTGGTCTGTGGAGTTGCCATCTCTTCCTGATCATCAAGGGCACCAATGAAATTTATATCTAGGGCCTGATAGTTCGATTTAGCCATGAGTTTGGCTAAACCTTGGCCTTTGATAAGTTTAGTGGGCTTTTTTCCATGTCATATTCCAAAATAGTGGCAATCCATTTGCCTCTCTTTCCTTCAGGCCCATTTTGTGTTAAAATGTCCTTTACCACTGAGTTTGGAACATAAGCAATGATGTGAGAATACAAAATATACACTTTGAAATCTTTGATAGCCTTTACTAAAGCTAGTGCTTGTTTTTCCATTATGTTGTATTTGAGTCTGGCATTTCTTAAGGATTTACTGAAAAATGCAATTGGTTGTTCATATCCCTGGTCATTCTTTTGCAACAAGACTGCTGCAATAGTGTGTTCTGAAGCAAAAGAAAACATTATAAAATCTTTTTGAAAATCAGGACTTATAAGGACTGGGTTTTGGTTAGGGCTTTCTTGATGGCTTCAAAGCACTGTTTTGCCTCCACTATCCATTTAAGTGCTGAATCTTTTTTTAACATGTTATTTAGTTCTCTAATCAATTCTGCTAAATTTTAAATGAATCTCCTAAGAAAATTAATTTTGCCTAAAAATGTCTGCAATTCTTTGATGTTTCTAGGATGGGTGATGGTCAAGATTGCCTCTATTCTAGCAGGATCTATCCTAATTCCATTTTTGGATATTATATGTCCCAACAATTTTCCTTCTTCCAGACCAAAGAGTCTCTTTTTGGGATTTAAGGAAATACCAAATTTTTCTGCATTTAACGAAAACTCTTCTCAGGTGATCTAGGTGTTCATTATCAGATTTAGAAAACACAGTAATGTCATCTTGGTAAACCACTAAGAAATCATGGATCTCCTTGGCAAAAGCTATATCCATAGCTCTTTGAATTGTTGCTCCTGCGTTCATTAATCCAAAAGGAATCTTCAAATACATGAAGGTATGCAGTTTTGGCTTGGTCCTCTGGTTGAACTAAGATCTGGTTATATCTAGAAAATCCATCAAGCAGTGAAATTCTGGATGAGCCTACTACCTTCTGAAGGATATGGTCCATTTTCGGTAGAGGATAGTTATCTTTTAATGAGACCTTGTTTAAATTTATGAAATTAACACAAAGTTTGATTTCTCCAGTTTTCTTCCTAGTAGTGACTAAGTTTGAAACCTAATTGAGTATCTAATGGGAGCTATAATTTGGGCATCATACATTCTCTTTACCTCCTTCTCAGTAGATGGCATAAGAACTGGATTAATCCTCCTAAGTTTTTGTTTAAAAGGTTTATGATCCTCTTTGATAGGTATCTTGTGCTGAATTATGCTGGTGTCATAAGATTTTAGGTCTTCATAACTCCATGCAAATACTTCTTGAAACTCTTTAAAGAGATTTATGTATTTAACCTTTTCATCTAGAGGTAAGGCTTTTGATAATTTAATGAGTTTAGGTTTTTCTTCAGTTCCTATGTTACATTCTTCTATATTTTCTCTCAAAGGCTCCATTTTCGGTTTCCTAGCTACATTGTTGGAATCAAACAAATCTTCCAAGGGGACTAATCCCTTAGGCAAAAATTTATTTTTAAGATTAAGAATTTCAGGATCATCATTTATTATTTTTTCTATTTCTACATTTTCTAAGTTATCTACTTCTAATCTAGTGAAATTAGTAGGTTACTCTATATCTAAAATATTTACATCTATCCCACTATCTATGTCATTGTCTACTGTACAGTCTGTATCTATATTACAATTATGAAACTCACCTTCAGCATTCATGAAGTCATAAATTTGGGAATCTTGTGAGAAAATCTGCCAATACTTCAAATTGTTTGGTATGATAGGCCTATGTCTCACTTCTGCAGTATACTAACGGTTGGGTTGAAAGGCCAATTTGCAGGTACTAGCAAAAGTGGCCAGAATGTGGGCCTGCATATTCTGCTTTCTAGGAATGGTAGCAAAGTTTGTTTCCAGAAGGTCTTTGATCAAATTCAGGACAGTCTCTCTATATTGATTTAGTTTGGGGATTATTTACATAGTATTCACCATTAATTTGCTTGATAATCAATTCTGAGTCTCCAAGTATAGAAACTCTCTTGGCTCTAAGTTTTCTAACCATTTGTAAACCTAAGATCAGAGCTTCATATTTTGCCATGTTATTTGTGCATTTAAAATTTAACCTAAATGCACGACCTTCGGCATGATTATTGTCCATATTGTAGATCCACACTCATGCTTTTGCCCCTAACCTATTCATAGATCCATCAAAATCCAAATGCCATAGGGACTCATGAAAAATGTTTTCACTGTCAGCTGTTTTGTATCTCTGTTCCTTAGCTGTGATTTCCTTTTTGTCATGGTTTGAATTGTACAAGATGAAATAGTCCATATTAGAATGCATGGAGTATATAGGGAAATTTTGTGGTTTTTCTGTACTACTCACGGTGTATTTCATCAAGGTCTCTCTATGTTGTTTTCATTGTTGGCCAAAAATAGATATGGTGGCACGTGACATATCTAATTGCAAGGATCCTTGCAATTTTTGCTCCCAATGAGCGAGATAACAACATTCCATATTTGGGTGGGATGTCTGCAACTACTATGTCCATTACAATACTCTTTGCTGGGCATTGGACTAGAGTTACACATAAATCTTTAATCAAGCCGAGGCATTTAACTTGACTAGAGTCAAAGGAAAACAAATCCTTATATGGTCTGCTGGTGATATCTAAGTTTAGTCTCTCCATGATTGCTTTTGGCATCAAGTTATGGAATGCCCCTGAGTCTAGCATAGCATTATGTAATATTTTGTCATGAATGTTCGGGCTAATGTAGAAAGGAGGGATTCCTCCTTGCCGATGAGTACCATTCACCTCAGGGCCAAACAAGAACTCAAGTTGATCATCATTCAAATTGACTGCATCTTCCCCTTCACCTATATTTGAAGTTTCTGTGATCTGTGATCTATAGGATTCATTTTTCACTTAGTCAAAGGGATTGATATTTTCAATTTTTCTATTTCAGTCTTGAGGTTGAAAGGCAGTTGAGCTTTGTTTGTTTGGATGAGATCTTCCTTAACAAATGCAATTTGTATGTTTTTATCTTGTTTTTCAGTACTTGGCATTTCAGTCTGTGTTTCAGCAATTTTGTTTTGATTACTCCTTTTTGGAATGTTTTGAGTAACTGTCTCGGTTTGAGTTTCAAATGAAGTTATACTACAATTTTTGGGCTAGAAGTCTCCTGTGTTCCCCTAGGAAGGATTTGTAAAATTTTAGTGACAAGAGCTTTTGTAATCTTTTTAGTTTGGGTTTGGATTGATCTTTTAGTGGGAGTTTCATTGTTCTTTTTACTTCTTAAGCTATACTATTTGTGAACTTCATATATAGTTGACTCATAACCCTGTTTAAAGTCGAAGGATTCCCCAGATTCTAATTGCAATTGTTGCAACATATACAATTCCTGTTCTTCTTGAGTAAGAAAAACAACATCTTCATTTTTGATTCCTAATAAGTTTATTTGGGTGTCATCGTCTCCTTCATGGCTCTGTGAACCCTTAACATAGTTTTCCTAGAAGGGTGGTCTAATTCACTAATCTGGTATAGCATTCTTTCCAGTGTTAGGGTTCTTCTTGAAGTTGGGGTTTCTTATTGGGGGTGGCTGTTGGTTCTCCCACTGAGTTTTTCTTTCCATGTTTTCTAATCTATCCATTATTCTCTCTACACTTTTCGCTAAACTATCTATTTTACCATCAGAAGTGGAAGTTTCCTCTTTAATGACAACTCCCTTTTCATTTCTCATTCTAGCTTTCTTGGCTAATAGGATGGCCTCTACACTAACAACATTACTTTGCATTTGTTCCAATGTTTCAGGGTTTCTTTCCCTTAACTAGTATGACATGTCAGTGTCAAAACCATCAGTGAATTTGATTAATGCTAGGTTAGGTGGAGGCTTAAGATTAGTAGAGATTGCATTGTAGATGCTATTGAACCTAGTACAATAATCCTGAACTAACTCATTAGGAGCTCTTCTAATGTTATCATATTCAGAAAGTATTTGTAGAGGGTTTTTCTTTCTCTCCCATTTATCAATGAATAATTATGAAAAGCAGCTAAATCTGCAATATGATTAGCTGGCAAAGCTTTGAACCATCTCTTAACATCCCTAGTTAATGTTTGGGCAAACAACCTCATTTGGACATCAGATTCATCTATCTCATGCAATTCGAAATAGTCAGTGATTTTGTTCACATGTTGTTTGGCAGTATACTGACCAGTAGCATCAAACAAAATGATTTTGCTTTGATAATCTCGGGGCATGGCATGGAGTTGTGCAGGTAAAACCAGAGGTGCATATTGGTCTGCCATGGCTTGGATCCTGGTTGAAGTAGGGGGTAAAGTGCTGGTACTTGAGGAAGGGCTTGAAACAAATGGAGATGAACTAGATGAGGATGAGGAGTTTGGTTGGATAAGAAGCTGATGAATGATTGGTTTAGGGGAATGGACTTTGGTGGATACAATGGGTGAGGTGGTGGTAAATGAAGGTGTATCTACAATGTTTGAAGATTGTGCAGAAATTTCAGAGGTAGCAGCAGTGAGGGTAGCTAGTTCAACAGATTGTTGAAGGTAAGCATCATCTATATGGCTTATCAATGTAGAGGTTAAAGCTTCTAACTTGTCAAAAGTGTCCAACACAAGTTTATCTAAATCCGGATGGATAGGCACTTTTTTTGATTCAATGAGTTGAATAAAATTAGGGTCTAACACAGTTTCATGAATTGCATTCTCTGATTTAGTTCTAAACAATGAGAGGTCAAATGACAAATCAAATGGAATTTCCTCTAAAGTTGACAACTCCTCAGGGAGTGAATTTGCTTTAACTAACTGGCTACTACTTGCTTGAGTTTCCACCTTTTTTGGTTTTCTTAAAATTCTCTCTGGGTCATCAACTATATTAGCAGGGTTCAGATCTGGATTTGCCTTGGTATAGTGAGTCTTATTGAGAGCCAGAATTTTAATTTTTTAATTGTTTTTTATGAAACTTTTCAAGGACAACTTTTAAAAATGACCTTAAGGGGCTCAAGATGAAATTTAAGGTTTCCTTAAAGTTTTGTTAGACTGAGGATCGATGTCCCCAGTATGGTCGCCAATTATGTTATTACTCCAAAATTTCTTCTAAGTTGTCAGAAAAAGGAATGATAGAGGTAACCACAAACCAACTTTGGAGATCAGGATCTAGCCTTCCTAATCTCAGAGAGGGCTCTCTCTTTTTGATTTAACTTTGTTTAGTTATTTGATCTTAGGCTAGTTATGATTGTGCTTGGGTTTTTGATTTGAATTTGGGTGGTGGGATCACTTACTAAGATGGAAAGAGGGTTGCTTTTACCATTGGGCTATGGGGTCAAAATGCCAGACAAACAGGACTGGATCAAGTTCTAAAAATAGTGTCTACAAGGCAAGATAGAGGAATTACTACAGATCTTAAAGGTTTGATGGTGAAATGGTTTCCAGTCAGATCCAGGGAGCAATTAAGGGTTCCTTAGGCCAGATTATGAAGAGAAATGAAATAGGTCAATCGAGATGGGAGAGAAATTAAGGGTTCTCAAATCCAAATATTAGAGGAAAACATATAAATGATTAACTATGCAAAACAAAGTGTACTTAAATAAATTCTGAGTTAAATTTCAAGTTAATTCATTCAAATTTAGATAACATTTAAGTTTATGAAACACATAAGAAAGTAACAAAATCAGACAAAGAAGATACTTCACTGCAATACCTCATCTCATGAATCCTGTAATGTAATCTTTTTATTACTTGCTTCAATCTGTTGACTTGAAAATTGGTACAATAACCCTTAGGTTTAAGATCAAAATAACTCTACAAATGTGTAGCAATCCACCCTCAATACTTAGAATTATGAAGTATTTATACAAAAATATTATACAAAATATCCCAAACTGTCTTGGGAACTATTCTAGGAGAAAGAAATATCTTCATGCAAGAAGATAGAGACAACTATTAAATTGTTGCTTGTTGTCCCTGTTATTTAGGTTCTGCTTGCTTTGATCTTTTGATATTTTGCACTTAAATCTACTTTGTTGTTTGGTCTTCACGTTGGATGTCATATTTACTTTGACCTTTCATCTGATACACTTTGACCTGGCTGACCTGTCAGTATCCTTTTACTGTGCCCTTTTACTTTTACTGTATAGTTTATATTTTTACTGTACATTTCTACAATAAATCATTTAGTTTTTCCCATGTCTCATCATCCGACAATTGGATATTGAGCATCTTCCTGTAGATCTCATCTGCCTCTGTATACTTGGCAAAAGTAGGCTTATTGACAAATGCTGGAGGTAAAACAAATTCTCAAAAGTTTGATACAATACTTTGCCAGTAGGTATACCCTTCATGGATGAAGTATTTACCTGATCTTTGGCCACTTCTCTGATCCTTCTATTATAGTCTTCCTATGTCATTAACTTGTCGTTGATAACCAAGGGATTTGGTAAACTCTTTTGCCTCAAAATTTCGAACTTCACCATGAATCTGTCAATGGCCAATTGCATAGTTTGGCACTTTTCCTACAGGTTCAACATCAAATTCCTCTTGCTGCAGACTCTTTTAACTTCCAAAATTGTACCTGTTGTGTCAGGTATCTCTAATTCCTATAGCTCATACTTGTTCTTGGTGTTGAGGAAGTGAATGATCATTGCAGCGTCCTCTGGCATATCTCCAAGTTCTGCTTTGACTCTTTGAATGACTTCTATAGCCTACTTTATTAAATCAATTTGTTCAAAAATAACCTACATGGATGGCCAAATATCATTGATTGAGTCAATGATATTGGCCCACAGTTGCTCCTTAGACTGACCTAGAGGTTCATTCAATGTCAGTTCCTTCTCCAGGCTTTTGATTCTTTCGGTCATCCTTGTAGATTTCTGCTGTTCTTCTTTGTGCATGATTTGGGCAAGCTTCTAATCTGTTTCCAGGCTAGTCACTTTTTCCTTAAGCCCGTTCATCTCAGTGGTCTGAATGTACATTTCTTCCATTTCTTTGACCAACCTGTTTGCGTCATCACCTGTAGACCTTGTTGCTGTAGACCCTGTTGCTGATGTAGTTGGTGTAGATGCTAGCAGTGCTATGGCCATTGGAGCTGTGGGAGCTAAGGATGCTGCTAAAGTAGAAGGTACAACAGTGGTAACTGTTGGGATGACAGTTGCAGGAACATCATCAAGACTAGCTTGTTTAAGCTGAAACAAGCTATCCAATTCTTTCTCCATCTCCTTTAACTGATCATTCAGCTGCAGCACTAAGTCCATCATTTCTTCATGATTGGTTTGGCTCTCCAGGACCTCCTTTGTCTGTGGGTGTAAAAGAGATATCGATGTGAAGACAGTGAGAAGATCTCGGTGGTGATAATATCTCAATGCTAAGAAGGTCGAAGTGGAAGAAGAGTCAAGAAGAAGGTTGACTGTCCAGAGAACTTGTGTCTTGGTCTTGGAGTGGCAAATAGGTCAAGGGTCTTGGTCTTGGTATTCATCAATTAGAACTCTATAAGAAGAATTTTTGCAGGTTTTCCTCTCAAAGAGTGAGAGGTTTTGGCCCTGGCTGATAGCCTACATTATGTGTCTCTTGTCTGTTTATGTTCATGCATTGGCAGCTGTTTGATGAAGAACATTAATAACATAATGAAGAAGATCCTAATCTAAAGTTATAAAAAGCACTCACAAGCAGTCACTAACAAAGAGAAATCACCTAACTAATGATGCCCTAGATTTCTCATCATGGTTTTAGTTGGAGCCGCGTCATGATCACTGGATAACTGCTAAGCATCTATTGAGATATCTTTGTGGCACGATACATCACTACCTAAAGTACAATAGTAAGGAAGTCAAGCTGATTGGCATCACAAATTCTAATTGGAGTGGTAGTGAGACTGATGGAAGAAGCACTACCTGTGGATGCTTTAGTTCGGGATTTGCCATGATCTCATGGATAAGTAGAAAGCAAGATCCCGTTGTCTTGAGTAGTATTGAAGCAGTGTACGTGGCTGCATGTGAAGTATGAAAGGAGGTTGTACGGTTTAGGAAGCTTCTGACAAATTTGTTTGAGAAGCCTCTGGATCCTACTGTGATTAATTGTGATAATCAAAGTGGTATCAAGATGTTTGGAGATCCTACGTTTCACGCTAGGACGGAGCATATCAACAATAAGTTCCACTATATTAGGAACTTGGTGCAGGATGGGATTCATGAAGCTACAGTATGTCCCAACATACGATCAGGTAACTAATATATTGACAAAGTCTCTTCCTAATAAGAAGTTTGAATATCTTAGAAGCATGCTTGGTTTAGTTGATTGTGCTGATCTTGTTGATGATGTTAAAAGTTTGGAAGAGATTTGTTGAGGCCTTGTGTGTGAGACACATTGCATGGGAGGACATCTGGTCGGCACTATGTGTTGATTTCTAGTTCCTGAAGTAGGGAGGTTGGCATTGGTCATGGAGTTCTGACCTCGGATAACCTCGGATACACACCTAGATCCCTGGGTTGATGGTTAGCAAGTAAGCCTGATGGTACCTAGAGAGGTTGAAATATTTAGTCCATCTGGTCAGTAATCTAGTTCGTGGGATTGTTATGCCTAAATAGTTGAGAGACATTGGATAGATTGCCCTAGTCAAGAATCTAGTCCATGGCATTGTGGTGCCTAAACTCTTCGTAGTTCATATAGTTTGAGATCTTCCTTATGAATACCTCCCTTGTTAAGAGGGATTGTTGAAAAAACGTAATTAGGTTCGGTCTTCATAAAATGTATTTGTCAAAAGAATTTTTATTATTGTTACAATGACTTATTAAAGTATGGGTTTCATTCTTGGGTCATCATTTTATTAGTCAAAGTCCCCATTGTGGACTCCTAGGATTAATAAAGAGTCATTAGAGTCATTATATATTTTATGAGACCCTTTGTGGGTTTTAGAACGATGTAAAAAGATTTATTTTTGAGTCAAAGATGAATTATGTAACTTCCATACCAAGTTGGTCTCAACTGAGCAATTCCACCTCACCAAAAGCCTATATATTGAAGCAGATCGAACTCATTTGGACTCACTCTCTCACACAAGTTCGATATCCAAGAAAGAGCTGGGAAAAGTGAGAAGGTGAAGAAGCAGGCTAAAAGGAGTGTGAGTTTGGTCAAGCAGGAAGGGAAGGACAAAATTGAAGCTTTGGGATGGATCTCTCTCTCGCTCTCTCTCTTGTGTGGGCTAAATTAGGAGATCAAAGTTTCCTTGTCAAAGTCGAAGCTGCTGCTGCTGCCTGTTGATGTCGGAAGTTGCCAAGTTGAAGTTGCCGGGGTTGAAATGTTGCTGCTACTATGTCGAAGGTTGGATCGAAGAAGGAAAAGTTGGCTTGGTGTGGAGGAGGTCTGTGTCTAGGTTGAAGAGTCTCAAGAAAAACTATTGAAGGAAGAGATCTTGACTGGGTTTTCCCCTAGATACGGGTTTTTCCCTCTTGACTTCTTAAAGTGTCCTTTCTTGTGAGAAACAGAGTATGCATTTGAAACCTTTTCTTCTCCATTGTTGGATACTAATGAGATTCTCATCTCTTCTGGGTGTAAGCATTACATAACTGCTCGAAGGTAGGAGCTTCTTTCTAATTGTTGAGACCTGAAGCAAAAGAATTCCAGGTAGGTGGTAATCCTAATAATGCAGTGATTACTAGCTCCTTTTCCGGTACAATTTCATCTATGGTTTGAAGTTCATCTCTAATTTTGACAAAGCTTCATACATTTCTTAAGCATGGTCTATTTTGGAAATGTATGGGACAAGATTGTCCTTTATGCTTTCTACCGTCAATGTCATAGCCAATATTTCTGACTTTCTATACTTCACCTTGTCTGCATCACTTGATTCTTCGGTAGGTCTTTTCACCTTTCCTTTGACCAAATCCAAGACCTTGTTCTTTTCAAGACCGAGGTCAATTATTTTCTTCCAAGGTCTGTAGTTTGATGCTCCTTCCAATTTGTTCTCACTCTTTATTGTGTTAGACATTGTTCTTGAAGAAAGTGAGCTTCTTCTCTTATAAGAGCTCCTTATATGATCCCTTGATCAATCCTTTAGATTCCTTCCAGTAGATACTCAAGACTGCCTTTTTCCTCCTTCACCTTACCTCTGAAACCATGTTAGAAAATCAGAAAAGTAGAAAGATTTTCTTATATAAATAATTACTTGTGATTCTTTTATCTTTTAGTTCATCAAGCAATTACCAAAACAATAACACAAGGACAACAGATGTAGGCGAACAACCATGTAGAAACCCCTATCTAGGGGAAAACTCAGTCAACAATTCTTCCTTCAATAGTTTCTCGAGATAATTGAAGACTCTTTGACCTAGACAAAGACTACCTCCACACCAAGTTAGCCCTCAATCCTTTTTGCAGATGATAACCCTTCAAAAGCAACTTCAGCCTAGCAGCATCAACATGCAGTAGCAACTTTGACCCAATAGCAGTAGCAGCAACAACTTCGACTGGACTAGGAAAATGTCGATCTCCCTTGATACACCTCAGAAGTGAGAGGGTTGGCCCAAAATTCCGATCTTGGTGTCTTCTCTTTTCCTCGAAAAACTCGCACTCCTTTCTAGCTCTTCTTAAAGCCCTTTTCCAACTTCGCACTTCTAGCTTCCAACTTCCAGCTTTAGATATCGGACTATGTGTGAGAGAGTGAGATGCTCCAAATGAATTCGAACTGCCTTGTAAAAATAGCCTTCCAATGAGGTTGAATCACCTTTCTTGAGGCCGACTTGGTGTGGAGGAGACTAAATTCATTTTTGACTAAAAAATAATTCAAAAGTCCAAGAAGGGTCTCTTTTAATGTACAATGACTCTAATGACTTAGAATAAATCCTAGAAGTCCTCAATGTGGACTTTGACCTAAAACATGATGACCCATGCATGAAACCCATGCCTTAATAAGTCATAATAATAATAATAAAAATATTTTCTTCATTATTTTGATAAGTACCTTTCAAATATATTTATGAGACAAAACCTAGTTACATATTTCAACAGGGATCAACCTCCTCAAGGTTCTCAAAAGAAGATTCATCGGGAGTGAATATCCTTGAGAAAGGCAAGGTTAGTCTCAATTTCACTTTTCGTAGACTCATCCTTCCCAACACATGTGTTTTCAAAATCATCCTGTTCATCATGTGGACCTAATGAGGACTCATCTTCCTGCCCATCACTTAGATCCTCAAGGTTATCTCGAACCTCTTCATCTTGATCAATGAGACCTTCCCTTTGGAGGGCTTCCTCTAGGTTCTCACATGCATCTTCATTTGATTGGAATTTCGGTCCCTTATTCTCCATGAATTTGTTGATCAACTCGATAAAAGATGAAATGCTTTCAAGCTCACACGAGTCAAGCCAACTTCGATGCTTGTATTCAATTGAGGCAATAAATAACTCCATGAGGTTGTCTAGATGAACCACATTAACCTCAGAAGCATGCTTAATAAGTTTTGCTATGTGGTCAATTGCTGTCGATGGATCAACCCTCAAATTGTGGCATATTTCGCACGAACTTCCAATCTAGGCCATTTGGGTATCCTGGAACCCATGTGATATCCAAAGTAGGAAACCACTCATGAAGCCTTTTAAAATCCATTGATCTTCATATATTGATATCATGGGAGTTGCTAGGGTGAACTAAAATTGCTTTAAATGCTTCCTTCATCCTACAAGCAATGACTTTGAGGTTGAATGAAGAACTAGGGCTTGATGTCAATAATGTGGTATGAGGAACAAGACATACGTCTCATGTCCCCGACAACGGTGCCAAAAATATTACTACTCAAACTAACAGGGGTCTTAGGAGGGGATCCTAAAATGGTAACTACTAGGTCGAGGGCAACAATGGAGCGATAGCCCACTATCACCTCAGCTAAGGCTCCCTGCTCTTTAAGGACTTTCACCGATGGGAGGAGACCCGATATAAGGGAATCATTAAATGAGTGAGTCAATGAATGTATAAGGAGTGATTCCTAAGGCCTATTCACAAGAGAGACTCAATTGTATTGTTTGCTTGCTTGAGAAGTAAGGTATAAGGCACTCTAGGAAGGGCCAAGGGGATTTCAAGGGCTAGGGTTTGAGGATAAGACTTGTAAATGAGATACCTAGTCCTAGAAATCCTTGTGGAACCTTGGTTTTCAAGTGGTCTTTGTGAATTATCTTCAGTAAGTTGTGGGACCACATGGGATCAAGTGGACCCAGAATTAGGTCAAGTGGAATTGGTCACTCAAGGAGGGGCTTGACCTAATTATGGAAGAGAAGAGGATCAATGGGCAAATCCTCTTGGAATAGAATGCAATGATCCAAATGAGGTCACTAGCTAAGGGAAACCTAGGGAAAGAAACGGTCCTTGAGTTAGG
This sequence comes from Pinus taeda, assembly GCA_000404065.3. Taxonomy (NCBI): domain Eukaryota; kingdom Viridiplantae; phylum Streptophyta; class Pinopsida; order Pinales; family Pinaceae; genus Pinus; species Pinus taeda. The sequence goes on along the minus strand of APFE031007648.1, from coordinate 133,131 downwards.
GCTTGCTATATCTCGAGATTCCACCGGTGGATTTGTTTCAAATTTGGAGGGCCTCTAGAGAAAACTTTAGCACAGTTATGGACCAAAAATCGAAGTATTTATATGGTTAGATTGTGAGATAATTGATGCCCTAGGTGAGCTATGTACGCTAGGCCTAGTAAAAGATAGAAGTGAAAAAAATTCTTTTAGGTGATCATTTATGGAGGATCAGTGCCTAATCCTTTGGGAGAAATGGAGTCAAGGATGTTTCAATGCTTGGAATGAATTCACTTAGTCAAGGAGGCCTCTAGAACAATTTTGCATGGTTATTAGGGCATGGAACAATTGGTTCAAGGTCTTTACACTTAGATATCCAATATATGATGACTTATAAAGATAAAATTTTCGCACATGGCCCATGACATGATGCAACACTATAAAAGGACAAATTTCCACAATTTTGCATAAGAAAAGTAGTAAATTCAGTCTAGTATAGCGAAAATCCCCAACAACATACATGTGACGTAGGAAAGTACCAAAATAACATTAAAAAGTATTTACATGTAAGAAAGGTCAAAGTTTGTTGTTGTAAGCTGTGTAAGGAAAGCTCATCAAGAAAGAAGGTTGACTTGGTCTTGGAGGGGTCTTTGTTAAGGGTCTTAGGTCTTGGAATTTGTCATTTCAAGATTCCATAAGAAGAGAAGAATTCTTGTGGGTTTTCCTCTCAAGAGGAGATGTTGTAGGCTTGGCTAGCAACCCACATTTTGTGTTCTCTTGTCTCATTAATCTTCATTGTTTGGTAGTTGTTTGATGATAGAGAACACTAATAATAAGCAAGTGAAAGAAGAAGTTAATCAAGTTAAGTAAAAATACATCACAAACAGTTATCAAAGAATTTGAAATCGCCTAATCTAGCTACCCTTAGATTTCTCAACATGGTATTAGAGCTATAAGGTGACAAGTCAAGAAGAGGCATCTTGAAGATCACATGATTGAAAAAGGACACAGAAGGGCCGGGCACAAGGAGCACCAAGGAGGAGTACTCATCTCAAATAAAGGACTACACACTTGAAGCATCTTGAGGTCTTCATATTCTACATTTCTACATCCACAGGAAGCAAGAAAAAGCATTGCCATCAAAGAAATGAAGGTGATTTCCCTCTCATTGAAGAAATGATCACATTTCAAAGCATACTTGAAGGAAGACATCTTCATCAAGAAGGCATCAAGTTGAATGTATCATTATTAATGAACATCTTCACTTGACAAGTATGTATCTTTATATTTATGTCCAAATCTACTATGAAAATGACTTCATTCTGCAAGGAAAGCAATAAACTGGTTGGGTCATCGAATTTCCTTGCCTAGAAAAAGAGGATAGACTTGATCCTCATAGAGAATGAAGTTATTGAATATGTAAAGGGTTCAATGTCCAAACCATCTCAAGAGGAATCTCAAGCATTATCGAATTATATGAAAGTAGTGTTGAAGTTTCTAAGTTTACTTAGTTAGAAACCCTCCATGCACTTTATCTGATTTATTCCGATTTACTTGTTATTTTTCTTAACAAGTTATTTACAATGTAAATACTGAAAATAAACACTAGTGCATGCTCAACATATTACAGATCAACGACTAAAAGAAACAGAAACAAGCACACCATATGACACCATTATTTTTGGACTAATGTCTCCGGAAGAACCCAATGTGGGAAAACCAGTGCAACTATTTGAGAGTTTTCTTATTAAGCAATATCAGAGTACAATCTGGGTGCCGAAACTGGCCTACCCAACAGAGAATTTCCTTGGCAGTGATACCTCTCAATTTCTCACAAATCTTCTGGCTGAAACCCCGAATAATCCTTCCGGCAGCTACTCAGCACAAATCTGCCCCAGAAACCCTAGCGTCAGCCTCTCTCTGGATTGCATCAGCCCCTCTCTGCCTCACGCTGGCCCTACGTCACCTCGGATGGGTCTGAGTCAGCCATGGGAGGCCCTGCATCAGCCCTCTGCGTTAGCAACGTTGGCCTCTCTGAGGCTCTGCGCAACTCCCAACTGCCTCTGCGTGGCCCTGCGTGAGCCTTGGCTAACTCTGCGTCACTGTCCTTGGCTACTGCGTTGCTCTCCTCGCACTATCTCTGCTTCTCTGTTTCGCTATACTTAAATGCCCCTCAGCTGCATCTCCCGATCACTAATTCTATCTCTCTTAGCAAACCCCGCTCTAAAGAATAGAATGACTGATCACTTTGGTGTATTCACCAAGTGACCCACAAGCCTCCTCTTATACTTTTCCAATTGACATATCAACGGCCGAGATTAAGTCCCTAATCAACGGCTAAGATTAGATCTAGCTTGATCCATGTCTTTTGGACCATTCTAACACAGTTTCATATTAATTCCCATTAATATTTTATTTTCCCTAATTTTAGACTTAGGGACTCCATTAAAAATATTAATTATTTTAATATCTCCTGAACTATTTAGAATCTGCCCAAACCCTTTCTGGGTATCAGAGATCTCATGTGCCCCAACCTTTCCACCAAATTTCGTTGCTAGAGCACATCTGATGCTACCCCAAATCAACAAGGGGAAATAAGGGCTCAAATAATCCTCATAGAATCAATAAAGGATTCCCTCATCCCTTATGTAGCAAAGTTGGAGAAATTAAAGGATATCTATGAAAATTTGGTAGAACTGTTTTCTGTAAGCCCTGCAGGAGAATTCATATAATTGAGAACCGAATGATACAAAATGAAGGTATTAAAGGAACAAGGGATAGCCTCATACCTTATGAGGGTGTCACAAATAAGAGATAAACTACAAGAGCTAGAGGAAATAATGTTCGATAAAGAAATGACCACTGTTGTGCTCAATGCACTACCTGATGAATGGGTCAACTTTGTATCAAGTATCTATGGAAAGAAGGAAGCCACTCTATTCAGTGAACTTTGGTCATGATGTAAGATTGAAGAAACTAGGTTGAAGGCAAACAGCGATGCTGGATCAAATGAACAGGTTCAAGCATATGCTACCATGGCCAAGAGAAAAGGAAAGTTTGGAAAGATTGATCCTTGGAAAATGAAGAAGATCGATATGTCAAAGATACAATGCTATGAGTGTAATGAATATGGGCACTATAAAAGGAATTGTCTCAAACTCAAGAAGGAAAACAAGAAGAGAAAGCAAAGAAATGAAGCCCATGTTACCGAAAAAGTGGAAGAATCCAAAAAGAAGAAATTAGAAGAGGAAGTGAAAAATCTCTACTATGATTGAGATAATCTCCTTCACTTAGTTCTTTTCAGGTATGGAAGTTGGTAGAAAGCATCTCAAGTATGATAGGATGCATTTTAGCAAGATAGAGATGACATCATCATGGAAGCATGAAAAAATCGCTGAAGTAGAAAGTCTACATGGTTGTAGCAGTCATCCTGATAAAGAGGAAGTAGCTCATGGCATCTCCGTTAGAATCATATAGGACAACCAAAGTAGCAATCTATATGGTTGGAGAAAGTTATATAGCAAGATAGATTCTAGAAGATAAAGCGATCATCACACATTATCATCATTAGAAATGAGCATTTGCAAAATGAGGATCCCATTGGAATCTTGTTAGAAGATTCACCTCTACTTGAGAAGAAGCAAGTGTCTCGTAGATGGTCTATATTCCACATTATGTGGGATCTACAGGTTAAAGGGATGAGGGTATGATGACAAAAATGACCAGCATGACAAGTTGGTTGAAGTACTTTCATATTCAAGTAAGGAAAGGAAGCTTCCCGATGGAAGTCTAGATGACCACATGAAGGAAGAGGTATGTATATATTTAATAGATAGTCATGTCATCATATTGTTGCATATAACGTGGCTGAATGTTCTATCTCATGAGCATGATTGAAGAAGAAGGATCTCTTCCATTAGAATGATGCATGAAGGCATGTAGACAAAGTGCCTTGAACTCTTCTACATATTGATAAGATGAAATCAACATAATATGACCTCATATGGAATACAAGGTTGTTGACAATCATGGTTCCTATGTTGAAAGGACCATGTAAAGAAGTGTTGAGAAATCAATGCTAGTAGAATTAGGGTTAGATTTCTCTTTCTTGATAATTACTTGTGAATTATGTTGGCTTCTTTTACTTATTTGTTATATTATCTTTCATCAAACAATTACCAAATTATGTGTGCATGAAGATCACAAAAACACTAGACATAAGATGTAGGCACTATGCCAGGACAAAAACCCTATCTAGGGGAAAACCGAGTCAAAATCTCTTCCTTCAATAGTTTTTCTTGAGACTCAACAACCTAGACACAAACCTCCTCCACACCAAGCCAACCTTTCCTTCTTTGATCCAACCTTCGACCTAAGCCACTTCGACTTGGCAGCTTCGCATCAACTGGCAGCAACAACAACTTCGACTTTGACAAAGAGACTTCAATATCCTCAAAATAGCCCACATGAGAGAGAGAGAGAGAGAGAGAGAGAGACATCACAAAACTTAGATTTTGTTCTTCCCTTCCTTCTTGACCAAACTTGCACTCCTTTTAGCCTCCTTCTTCACCTTCACACTTTTCCCAACTTTTTCTTGGATATCGAACTTGTTGGGTGTCATCTGAATAAGTTTCAGTGTTTCTCATACCTGTAAAAGAAGACATACAGTGGCAAATTGTCATCACAATATTCAGATCTAGTATTCTTGATATGGATAGGTATCTCAGAGGTGCAGCAAGGATGATAATCCCAACAGCATGATGTATGAGATCATGGGCAGCATGATAGATGAGATCATGGACAACATGATGCATGGGCAACATGTTGTATGAGATCATGGACAACATGATGCATGGGCAGCACAGTGGTCATGAGACAGCATGATGGTGCTACATAGTAAGGTGCAGCAAATGGACGAGATGCAGCTGAAGCAGAATGTCTTCAACTGATCTCATCATGATACGAAATGATCTATGCTAGATCTAGATAAGTCAAAGTATTGACTTCTGTTGTAAATGTACTCTCTCTCTTTCTCTGCTGAACTTTGAAGATAAAAGAAGATTTGATCAAAGGGTTTCCCCACACATTGTGGGGTTTGTCCCTGGCTTGCGCCATATCTTGTGTCCTCTTGCCTTGGCTTGTCTTCTGCGTTTTATATTTATGTTCTATCTGCAGTTTATCGTAACGCTGATGTGATTGCTAACTGTGAAAATTTAAATAAATTGCTCTAGCATAGAACATACCTAAACTTAACAAAATCTGATTTATATCAGCAGTAGCAAACCCTAGATCAGCAGCATCAGCATTAGCGGCTTCATCATCAAATTAGGGCAGGCGATATCTCACAAACCAACCGTGGGATTGGCATGATTCCACCACCAAAAGTTAAAGCTTCCGAAGGAGGTTCAGATGAACCTACAGTGCAGTTTAGATGAGGAGATCTTCTAGTCCACGCAGGTCAAACTTTACTTCTGCTGTTGCTTCCTTCAAACTATGGCAGTCGATATCTTGCAAACCGTCCGTCGGATTGACTTGATTCCACCACCAAAAGTTGCGGCTTCTAGAGGAGATTCAGATGAACCTACAACGCAGTTCAGATGAGGAGATCTTCTAGTCCACACAGGTCAAACTTTACTTCTGCAGTTGCAACTTGAGTTTCATCAGCTTCCTTCAAACTAGGGCAGTCGATATCTTGCAAACTGTCCGTCGGATTGACTTGATTCCACCACCACAAGTTGCAGCTTTCTGAGGAGATCCAGATGGACCTACAACGGAGTTCTAAGGAGGAGATTTGATGGTCAACGCTAGTCAAACTTTGGATCTGCAGTTGCAGCTTCAGGTTCAACAGCTTTCGGCTTCACATGTGTGAGAGAGAGACCCTTTTCTGTGCAGTAGAGAAGAGACTCTTTTTTGCACAGTAGAGAGAGAGAGATGTGATGAGATGAGTGAGTCCAAATGAGGAAAAGTCCTATATTTATACACAATGTTGGTGTTTGAATAGATGCGACTGTTGGGCTTCTGAGCCTACATGAGTTGTAGGTCAGCTTGATAATAATTCCATAATCAAAATAAATTCATATCTCCATGAATACTTATCGGAATCGGATGGTCTTTATAGCAATCCTACACATCTCGATGAGAGGAATCTAATAAAAATATTATCAGCCATAAATAAGATGACCCACATGAAGTTTAGCCCTAGTTGCCAATTTTAACACTCCCTCTCAACTAGGGAGAACTTCATCTGCAATCTCTCTGATGGTCGCTACTATTCATCCATCAAATGCACTGCCCTGTACAACCTGACCCTTGCCCTGCTCTACTCTATTATGCCTATTCTGCTTTGTCTTGTTCTGCCCTGTACTGATCTGTATTGTTCTGCTCTGTTCTACTCTGCTCTTGCATTGTTCTGTTCTGCTTTGCTTTTGTTCGAATTATGAAGAAGAAGAAATGATCGAGGATGTATCGTATTGACTCAAAGTCAGTCTCAGAGTATGTACCATTGGTCCCAGACTAGTCTCAAGCAACCCGAAGTCAGCGTCATAGTGAGTACAACTCCACTGGTCCTAGACCAGTATCGTCCTCCACTAACTCAAAGTCAGTCTTAGAGTGCGTACCACTGGTGCTAGACCAGTCTCAACCGACCCGAAGTCAGCTTCATAGTAGGTACCACTCCTACCACTGGTCCCAGACCAGTATCACAATCTCAGAGAGTGTACCACTGGTCCCAGACCAGTCTCAACTGACCCGAAGTCAGCGTCATAGTATGTACCACTCTCACTGGTCCCAGACCAGTACTGCACTGACACAAACTCAGTCTCAGAGTATGTACCACTAGTCCCAGACCAGTCTCAACCGACCCGAAGTTAGCGTCATAGTATGGTACAACTCCTACCACTGGTCCCAGACCAGTATCATTGATCCCAGATCAATGGAGGTCATCTTAACGTAGGGAGTACAGTAGATACAACGATGCGTCCATCGGTACTACTATGGTCCCTAACTTCATTTCCCTACTCATTGATCAGATGAGAGGTACTTC
>APFE031007648.1:34431-120250 GCA_000404065.3 Pinus taeda | reverse complement strand
TAAGTCATCAAATCTAACAGGCTCTAGCACTGGATAATTGAGATCCATGTTGGCCAATGCCAACTCAACACTGGTGTCCAGACCCATATCATCAGGAACAGTGTTACTTGGGAGCGAGAGCGAAAACGGAAGCGGGAGCGACATATTCAGAAGCTCCTGGTTTGGTGCTCTTGATTAAATACGAGTTCCATACCCTAATACATGACAAAATTCAATGGAAACATTGCAATCCCGCAATCCTAAAATCCTGAAAAACTGATTAGTCTGCTGGATTTTGAATGAAATCTAAAATTCTACTTTCTCCATATGAAATCCAATGAGGCCGGAACCACTCTCAAACATCCTGAGTCATTTCATGGTAATGTTAAAAATTTAAGTAAAAGGATGAAAATGAAGATAAGGAGAATGTCACTTTTACTTTAAGAATTTAACATTACCATGAATAGCATATCAATACTAGGGCCTAGACTTGATCATGAAGCTGCCAAAACACTTGCGAACAACACAAACCACTTGCCAAATGAAAATATTAATGAGCAAACACGCCCTTTTCATACCCGCGCTGAGCTTAGCGAGTCCTGGAATCAGGACACGATTCCCAAAATCACGACACGACCTTGGATTCCACGAGTCAGAAAAGGACACGACGTGTCATATGATTTGGACACGAATCCGGACCGAATCGTGTCGGATTCGCTGGAGTCGAGATTCGAGGGGCCTCTAGGGCGAATCCTGTGACTTAGAATAAACGATCAACAGAAAACAAGCCAAGACAAGAGACACAAGATGTGGCGGCTAGCTAGGGACAAACCCCACAATGTGTGGGGAAACCCTTTGATCAAATTTGCTTTTATCTTCAATAATTCAGCAGAGAGAATTAGTACAATAAATCTGATTTATATCAGTAGTAGCAAACCCTAGATCAGCGGCATCAACATTAACGGCTTCATCATCAAACTAGGGCAGATGATATCTCACAAACCGACCGTCGGATCGGCATGATTCCACCACCAAAAGTTGCGGTTTCTAGAGGAGGTCTAGATGAACCTACAATGCAGTTCAGATGACAAGATCTTCTAGTCCACTCAGGTCAAAATTTATTTCTGCAGTCGCAGTGTCAGTTTCAGCAGTTTCCTTCAAACTAGGGCAGTCGATATCTTGCAAACCGTCCGTCGGATTGACTTGATTCCACCACCAAAAGTTGTGGCTTCCAGAGGAGGTTTAGATCAACCTACAATGCAGTTCAGATGAGGAGATCTTCTAGTCCACGCAGGTCAAACTTTACTTCTGCAGTTGTAGCTTGAGTTTCAACAGCTTCCTTCAAACTAGGGTAGTCGATATCTTGCAAACCATCCGTTGGATTGACTTGATTCCACCACCAAAAGTTGCGGCTTTCAGAGGAGATCCAGATGGACCTACAACGCAGTTTTAAGGAGGAGATCTGATGGTCAACGCTTGTCAAACTTTGATTTGCAGTTGCAGCTTCAGGTTCAACAGCTTTCGGCTTCACATGTGTGAGAGAGAGACCCTTTTCTGTGCAATAGAGAAGAGACTCTTTTCTGCGCAGTAGAGAGAGAGAGATGTGATGAGATGAGTGAGTCCAAATGAGGAAAAGTCCTCCTATATTTATACACAATCTTGGTATTTGAATAGATGCGACTGTTGGGCTTCTGAGCCTACGTGAGTTGTAGGTTAGTTTGATAATAATTCCATAATCAAAATAAATTCATATCTCCATGAATACTTATCGGAATTGGATGATCTTTATATCAATCCTACACCCCTCGACAAGAGGAATCTAATAAAAATATTATCAGCCATGAATAAGATGACCCACGTGAAGTTTGGCCCTAGTTGCCAATTTTAACAATATGCTTCGTCCTAGCATGAAACACGGGATCTCCGGACACCTTCTTACAACTTTGATTATCACAATTAATCACAGTAGGATCCAAAGGCTTCTCAAACAAATATGCCAGAAGCTTCTTCAACCGTACAACCTCCTTTCCTACTTCACATGCAACCACGTACTCTGCTTCAACACTACTCAAAGCAGTGGGATCTTGCTTTCTACTCATCCATGAGATTGTGGCAAATCCCAAACTAAAGCATCCACTGATAGTGCTTCTTCCATTGGTCTTACTGCCACCCCAATCAGAATTTGTGAAGCCAACTAGCTTGACTTCCTTGCTATTGTACTTTAGGCAGTGATGTATCATGCCACGAATATATCTCAATATATGCTTGGCAACTATCCAATGATCGTAACGAGGCTCCAATTGAAATTGACTAAGAATGTTCACGAAAAAACATATCTCTGGCCTAGTATTTACCAGATACATCAGAGAACTCACCAATTGACGATAGGAGGTAGGATCCATGAGTAGTCATGGGCTTGGAATCCATCACCCCAAATTTCTGCAACAACTTGATGATATACTTTCCTTGCCCCAAATATATCTCCCTAGGATTTTGCCATACTTCCAAACCTAGGTAATAGTGCATTAGTCCTAGATCCTTCATCTCAAATTCAGCTGCCAACAGCTTCTTGCATTCCTGTATTCTTCTCTCCACACTTGTAATGAATAGATCATCCACATATAATAGAATAATGACTGGCTCATTATTCACAACCTTGATGTAGAGATTTGGATCAATGGAACTCTTCACGAACCCAATTCTTAGAAGGTATGCATCCATTCTTGCATACCATTCCCTAGGAGCTTGCTTCAAACCATATAGGGTCTTCTTGAGTCTACAAACATGAGTATCTTTGCCATTTACCTCAAATCCTTTGGGTTGCTCAATGTATACTTCCTCATTGATGGTCCCGTTCAGAAATGATGTCTTCACGTCCATTTGATGGATATTCCATCTCATTGTAGCAGCCAATGAAACCAAAGATCTAATGGTAGTATACCTTGCAGTGGGTGAAAGGTTTCTTCATAATCCATGCTTTCCTTTTGAGAGAAAACCCTTGCAACAAATCTGACCTTGTATTTATCTATACTACCATCAACTACGTGTTTGATCTTGTAAATCCATTTTGAGGTGACAACTGATTTGTCACTAGGTCTAGGAACGATTTCCCAAACCCCATTCTTAATGATGGATTTATATTCTTCTTGCATAGATTTCTTCCATACTTCTTGATGAACAGCTTCTTCAAATGTAGATGATTTGGCTTCAATTAGTCTTGTCATACATGCAGCATATCCAAAATATCTCTTCGGCCTTTTGCTTTCTCTAAAGGTTCCTTTCACAACTCCATGTCCTTCAACATCTTCAAGAGTAATTTTTAACCAATTTGGCCTCTTCCTTGCATTCGATATGAGCACAGGTTGAATAGGCTCACTTGGTCCTTCTTCTTCTTCTTGAATTGTGGAAGGATTGTCGGGTTGTACTTCTTCTTCTTCAAATATAGGTAGATATTCGTCATCAGAATCAATAGGATATCCTTGGATCTTTTGTAGGCTTGATTTTCGTCAAATATAACACCCCTACTTACTTAAATGTGTTTCCCTTCCTTGATGTAGATTCTATAGGCCTTTGAGGAGAGACTATAGCCAACGAAAATGCCTTTGATGCTTGTAGAATTTAACTTCTTTCGTTTGTCCTTTGGAATGTAGATATATGAAGGACTCCCAAAGATTTGGAGATGGTCCATACTTGGCTTCTTCCCTGTGAAAGCTTTCCTCGGGTGATATTTTCAAGAATTCTATGAGGACTTCTATTTTGAATATATACGACTACCATTGTTGCTTCTCCCCATAGAAACTTTGGTAAGCCTTGATCAAGGAGCATTGTTCGTACACCTTCTTCAATTGTCCTATTCTTTCTTTCAACCACTCCATTTTGTTTAGGATAGTAGGGAACAATAAGCTCCCTCATAATTCCTGTTTCTTTACAATATGCAATCAATTCTTTAGAAGTGTATTCCCCACCATTTTCGGATCTCAAAGTCTTTATTTTCCTTTCATTTTGGGTTTCCACTTCATAGCTCAATAGGATTGATTTCCATATGAGCTAGGGCTTGACGAGGCGGTGTAATGACTCTATAAAAGCTTCCTTCACGAACTCCAATAACCCTAGCTTTATCAATACTTGAATGTTTTCCCTAAACCAAGACCTTTCCATCAACAAAAGAAACTCTATCCCCTTTATCTTCTAAGCAAGAAATTGAAAGCAAACTCTTTTTGAAACCTGTAACATGTAGTATGTTGTTGAGATGTAGTTTTGCTCCATTCTCCAACTTCAAAGATGTTGATCCCAGGCCTCTAAGAACATAGCTTTTGTTGTCTCCCAATTCCACTACATAGGAAGATGGTTCCTTTGATAGAGTTTGAAGTTGTTTACTTTCCCCTGTCATATGCCTTGATGCTCCATTGTCAATGATCCATGCATTATCATCATTAAGTGATCCTATAAGTGCAACTAAGAACCCTTGACTTTTGACCTTTTTGAATAAGTAGTAGACAATCTTCTTGATCCATGTTCTCGTTGTATTCAATCCCATTCTTATCACAGAGGGAGTAATCCTTTTCTTCAAGCCAACGAAGTGATCTTCAATCTTCTTCGACCTTAGCCCGATACCATGTTGAGAAATCAATGCTAGTAGATTTAGGGTTAGATTTCTCTTTATTGATAATTACTTTTGAATTATGTTGGCTTCTTTAACTTATTTGTTATATTATCTTTCATCAAGCAATTACCAAATTATGTGTGCATGAAGATCACAAAAACAAAAGACACAAGATATAGGCACTCTACTGGGGCAAAACCCCTATCAAGGGGAAAACCCAGTCAAAATCTCTTCCTTCAATAGTTTTTCTTGAGACTCTTCAACCTAGACACAGACCTCCTCCACACCAAGCCAACCTTTCCGTCTTTGATCCAACCTTCGACCTAGTAGCAGCAACACTTCGACCCAAGAAACTTTGACTTGATAGCTTCCGGCATCAACTGGTAGAAGCAACAACTTCGACTTTGACAAGGAGACTTCGATCTTCTAAAATAGCCCACTCGAGAGAGAGAGAGAGAGAGAGAGAGAGAGAGAGAGAGACATCCCAAAACTTCTATTTTGTCCTTCCCTTCCTTCTTGACTAAAGTCGCACTCCTTTTAGCCTCCTTCTTTACCTTTGCACTTTTCCCCACTCTTTCTTGGATATCGAACTTGTGTGAGAGTGTGTCCAAATGAATTTGATGTGCTTCAATATATAGGCTTTTAATGAGGTCGAATTGCTCGTTTGAGGCCAATTTGGTGTGGAGGTTACATAATTCATTTTTGACTCAAAAGTAATTCTTTTTACATCGTTCGATCTGCTTCAATATATAGGCTTTTGGTGAGGTGGAATTGCTCAGTTGAGGCCAACTTGGTATGGAAGTTACATAAGTCATCTTTGACTAAAAAATAAATCTTTTTACAGTGTTCAAAAACCCAAGAAGGGTCTCATAAAATATATAATGACTTTAATGACTCATTATTAATCATAGGAGTCCACAATGGGGACTTTCACTAATAAAATATGACCCAAGCATGAGGCCCATGTTTTAATAAGTCATTGTAACAATAATAAAATTTCTTTTAACAAATACATTTTATCAAGCCTGAACGTAGTTACATTTTTCAACAAGAAGATCCCGAGGAAAGCAATATTTGAAGAAAGAAAGAAGATTTTGTGAAAGATGCAACTATAGTCATAAAGATAAATGATCAACATTTGAGAACAAGAAAAATTAGGTATGACGTCTCCATGGAAAAAGAAGGTATGAAGACCTTAATTGGTATATTGGAAAAGGAAACCTTGGTAATATGTGTCTTGGAGATAGATTCATACATGTGCATGATGTTGATGTTGCAAAAAGTTGACGTCATAATGAAAGGCCATCATAAAAAGGTAACTTTGACTTGATGTTCATTTTGATTTTTTGAAAACATTTGGTTGGGTTGTTACAGGGCTACCAAAAGAAGGTTGTAGAAGTCACCTACAACTAATACTCATGTGATTGGATGGAAGATCCTGAAAGAAACATGACTTGGAAGAGGCAATGTGTCCTCTTGTCTCATTGATCTTCATTGTTTGGTCATTGTTTGATGATAGAGAACACTAATAATAATTAAGTGAAAGAAGAAGTTAATGAAGTTAAGTAACAATACATCACAAATAGTTAACAAAGAAAGAGAAATCACCTAATTTAGCCACCTCTAGATTTCTCAACACATTGCGCCAAGGCCATGGTCACATACAGACTCTATGACTCATAAGCATGCAACAAGACATTGGTACACCTTGACATAGACTGGATTGGCCCATACATCATTGATCATCCATCCTTACATAACCAAGGCTCCTCTAAATTATGAGTCATTAGAGATCCATCTTGAACCTCCCGAACCTATACAGGATAGACATCGACAACTTAGCCCAAAAGGAGAGGCCATGGTTGACCATCACAAGGCCTTGGACACCTAAATACAAAGGCAAACATGGTTCTTACAAGGCTTTTGACTTGCTATTCTGGGTTTACAATGGTGATAAATGCCCCTCTTTTATATATATATTATAACCAAGCAAAAAAGATACAAGGATAAGAGGTTGACTAATAATAATAATAATAATCAAGGGAGAAAAATATGATTGGATGTACTTATCTCTTGATTAAGGAAATAAACTACCGAGGATTGTAGGAAATTGCCAACTCCCTCTTTGACAAACCTGTAAGAGGAACTCGAAAACCTATCATGTGCTTAGAGGCACAAATGTCCACAAACCAAACATCACAACTATTGGTAATAGTTCTTAACGGAAAAATTCCTTTGACTTCTTTTGAGGTGGATGCTTATCATTATCATCATCAACATTGGCTATTGATGCATGAAACTTTCCTTTCCTTTTATTCTCAAGACACTGAGAGGCATAGTGTTCAAAATCATGACAAATGAAGCACTTGGCCTTTGACATATCCTTCTGTCTTTGATCTTGAACATGAGTGAGTCTTCTACCTGTATTCTTCTTATCAAACTTTCCAAAGTTCCTTCTTCCTTTTCCTTTCCTTGTATGAGCTGTAAGGGCTTGAGTTTCTTCATCCTGCGGATTATGCAAGCTGTTCATGGACAATAATATGGCCTCTTCTTGGACACAATCAGTCCATCGCTTATCAAACTTGGGAAGTTTTTCTTGTGCATAAATTCCCTAAATAAATGGCTCTCATGAGGAAGGGAATCCATTGAGGGTCATTGCAAAAGCTCTATATCATCAATGGTATCTCCAATGGCTACAAGCTCATCTTTGATTCGAGAGACCCTCATAAAATACGAGACAACAACATTTGATCTAGCCATTAGGACACTACATAGGTTAATTTCCTGTTAGTGTTGTTGCTCATACAATCCTACCAGAGCATCATATACTTCCTTGATAGTCGTCAATGCAACAACGTGAGGAATCAAGTGGTCCTTTATGGAATCTACCAATTTTCTCTTATCCTTGGCTTCATTCTTCTTATGCTTGGCTTTCTCCTCAGCTCCCTTCTGCTCTAGAATAACTTTCTCCATATGATCCCGAAGCTCATTCTCTTCCATGAGTTGATGGCACCACCTAACTTGTCTTCAACTCTGAGACTTGGTGCCATTTTGAGAAGAATTCCAAAAGGCAATCAAGCTGCTATACACTTGTCTCTTAGGCTGACTTCAATGGTTGCTCTTTCAACAATGCTCTTATACCATGTTGAATTTTCTACAAGATGCACAGTAGAATACAATTTTCTGCTTGATAATTACTACATACCGAATTTCACACAACATTCTTATGCTATTGATATCAACACTTCAGAAAATATCAATAGTAAATGCAACGAAAACAATAAAGGTCGTAGAAAGAAAACCATGCAGAATAGAGACAATTATTTTACCCTGGGAAACCAAACCTTGCAAGAAAACCCAACAACTTTTCTTTAGGAGAAATTATTCTTCAGCAAGGTTTACAAAATCAACGTTTTTGTCTAGAAATATGTACCAATAATCAAAGTCAAAATCTAATCAACCTGGTCAACTCTTTAACAAGTCAACATTTGTCAAACAAACCGAAACAATAAAAAATTCAATGTCGCTGAAAGAGTTAGCTTGCGGTCAAATTCAGCCCTGTGGTCAAAGTGCGGCCCTGTGGCCTGTGGTCAACCCTGCTGTCAACTGTTGTCAACCTTGCGATCAACTGCAACATGAATTTCGGTCAAACTACAGAAAAATCAGATCGGTCAAACAATGAAATTTGGCCGACTATTGTGGTAAAAATTCATCCTTTTGTTCACATGTGTGACTGTCCAAGATTGCTGGTCAAAATCATCCAAGAAATCGGTCAAAGACTCCTTCACACGTGTGGCCAAGAGAGAGATAGAAGGATAGAAAGATGATCTCCAAAGCAGACTTTCATGCTTAGTTTTGTTCTTTGTTGGTTGTAAAAATGAGATGCCACATTATTTATTTATACAAGTCGAATGGGGTGAAATAACCCAAGGGACACGTCAGTTCACCCTCCTAGGCCGAATTGACTTTTTGCGCTGACTTGTCATTTCAAAAATCAAATTTTATTTAATTCTTCACTATTCTTTGTTATTTATAAAAAATGTGTATAATTATGCTATGTAAAACTATGTTATGTAAAACATCATCATATAATAAATGTGTATAATAAAACATCTATTATTTAAAATAATTTTCCTCTACAACATCTGGTATTAGAGTCGGTTCATTCCTCTAGGTAGGGCATCAAGATCGGGCTAATCATTCCCATGAAGCCGTCTTCTGTCCACTACTCCTTGCTGTTAGCGCCTCTGCCCGCATTTTGCTCCCCTACAACATCCTTTGGCCCTACTCCTTGCTACGTCACCCAGTCTTGTTCCTCGTTGCCATTTTCTCTGTCATCACGATTTGTGCCCTATTCCTGTTCCCTCTCGACATCACACATTCTCCCATTATCATATATCTCTGCCTTTTGTCATATATCCCCGTCATATATCTTCCAACTACTGTGACCAGATATTTGTCGTTGCCCCTCTCCCGCTCGTGTCCCTGTTGACTGCCTTATAGTTCCCTATCGACTATCACATTCGTTCCTTACCAACCATGCTGCCATTCACATTTTCTGTCATCTCTTTCCCGATAGTTGTGTCCCCGTTGATCAATGTTCCTGTCCCCTACCGCTATTTTGTTAATTCACCGAAATAGTTATAGATAAGTTGACATATATCATATAGTTATATAATTAGTTAATATATATAAGATTAACATTAAGGAAGTGAGTTAAGTGGGAATGCTATACACCTCCATTCATTAGGATGAGTGAATTTGTTGATTTTGAGTATTATCGGATGTGCTCTAGCCACAAAATTTGGTGGAGAGGCTAAGACACGTGAGATCTCCAAGACCTAGAAATCGTTTGGAGAAATTCCACCTAGATGAGGAGTTATTAAAATAATTAATATTTTTAATGGGTTCCTAAGTCTAAACTTAGGAAAATAAAAATATTAATGTCTATTAATAAAATATGGGTGAGAAAGTTCTAAGTGATGAGGGTCAAGCCAGTTCTAATCTTAGCAGTTGATTAGGGACTTAATCTCGGCCGTTTAATCGTCAACAGGAAAAGTATAAGAGGAGGCTTGAGGGTCAGTTGGAGACACATCAAGAGAGATCAAAGAATTCGATTTTCTGGGGCGAGGTTTGCTGAGGAAATCGAGTTAGTGATCAGAGTTGCAATGAGGGGCATTTCAGCAAGGGATTTTCATCCGAGGCTGAAGAATATATAGCAGAGAGGCAATGTTGTGCTAGGACAGAGTGCAGGCCCTAGAAGGGCTGACGCAAAGGTCGAAGAGCTGATGCAGATGATGCATAAGGCTGATGCAGGTGATGTAAAAGGTTGACACAGGTGACGCAAAAGCCGTAGAGGGTGACGCTGGGCCTCAGAGGCAGTGTTGGGGAGATTCTATGGGGCAGACTGGGAGCAAATCAACAAATTTTGAGCCAGGAGAGGGTGATGTAGCTCCTGGTGGAGTGACGCAGTTCTAGAGCAGTGCTTGGAGCAGCTTACACTGTCCAGCATAGGGAACAACCAGAGTCGCTGCGGGCTTTGGTCATCCATTTGCTGATTTGCTGGAATATCTGTGTTCGGATAAAGGTACTATTGTCGAGGATATTCTTTGTTGGGTGAGCCATTTCTGGCACCCTTGTTGTATTCACGAAATCTGCTTAATAATACAAACCCTCTATATGCTACACTGGTTTTCTCGAATTGGGTTTTTCTGGGGACAATTGTCCCTTGTGTTATTGTCTCAATTTATTTTTAGTGCATGATCTGTATATTTGTGAAGGCTGCAATAGTGTTTACTTCGATGTTTATGCAATAAATTAACTTGCTAATGTAAAGAACAAGTAGGAGATTGTAAACCAGTAATTGCAGTAGGGGTTTCTGATGTGTTAGATTCAGGAATTTTCACAGAATTTAGTAAAAAGCTCGAAGAATTTTATAAGAGGCTTACCTAGAGTGATGAAGAAATTAAGGAGCTTCGGGTTGAAACAAAGAGTATAGAGAATTTTCTCCAGCAAACTTATGATGGCCTTCGGAAGGACGACAAACACTTGCAAAACGAGGTTAAAATTAATCATGCTCAAGTGATGGGTATGTTGAACTTGATCTTTCGAGGAAACATTAATGCAGCTACTCTATAACATTAGAATAATGAAGCCACTCCATAGCTAGACTCTTCAAATACATCAAATCTGTCAAACACAAATCACACTCCTAAATCTCCACATGCATCTTCCATACCCAATCCTCAAAACAGTATGCCGAATTTTCAAAATATGCGGATCTCAACCCAAATTCCCTCCCATCCACTGATTGTCACATATCAATGAAGAGCAAAACTTGAGCTGTCTAAATTTGACGGTAATGAGAAACACGATGTAGAATGGTTCGAAGGCAGAGGAGTATTTCAAAATTTACAACATTGACAACGATGATGAAAAAATCAACCATGCGCCCATGCAACTTGAAGGCAAAGCGTACAATTGGTATATGTGGTGGAAAAAATCGGCATATTTGATCAGTTGGAGTAAATTCAAAGATGGTTTCTTTAAATGGTTACGAGGTATCAAGGAAGAAGAATTCTTCACAAAACTTGCCAGACTACAACAAAAAGAAACTGTGGATGAGTTTACTAGAGAATGGGAGGCACTAGCCCCTCGAGTACCCAGATTATAAGAAAAATGCCTTATTCAATCATACCTCACTGGACTTGAAACATGTCTCCAAAATGAACTCAAGCTTCATGACATTACATCTATAGAAGACGCAAGACAAAAAGCTAAAGTTGCAGAAAATAAATTTGAAAGAATACAGCTCCCAAAAGTGTATTCAAGACGAAGGTTTCCCCAATCTTCTGACATGGAAAATATAAGATATGTTCTGTTGAGATATCTAGGGCATAGCAATTAGGTGATTTCTCTTCTTTTGATAATTGCTTGTGAATGATTTTTACTTCTTTAGATTAGGATCTTAGCTTTCATTAGATTATTATAGTGCTCTTCTTCAACAAGCAGCTACCAATGCATAAACAACAAAGAGGCAAGAGACACAGAATATAGGCTACTAGACAAGGGCCAAAACCTCTCCCACTTGATTGGAAAACCCAAACAAAATTTTCTTCTTATCGAGACTTCAATTGACGAATACCAAGACGAAGACCCTTGACCTATTTGCCACTCCAAGTCTAAGACACACAGCTTCCTTGATGAGATCCTTCTTGCTTGAGTCAACAATAGTCCAACCTTTGCTTCTTCCTCCTTCTCGAATACCCTCTAGAATTTGGCTTCATTTTTGTTTGCTTCAGACTTGCAACTTCTTTGGCCCTGTTGATGGTGTTGGACCTGCCAACATTCAGGGGATCTCCGCGGTATGAAGTCCTAACTAGACCTCACACTGTTTGGTGTAGGAGTCCCATCCGGCATGATGACCCGGTTTCCATTATCTTAAAGACATGTCTTAGCTCTTGCTTGTCATCACATGAGAGTGGTATACTTAGTCTTCAAATAGCAAGGTTTGTGTGCCTGGTGAGTGCTTAGTGTAACTTGTCTCTAAGTTCTTTCAATACAGAGGGAGAGGGTGAGAGTGAGTCTCAAGTCGAAAGGGAATAGTCCCAACTCTATTAGAGACACTCAACACAACAGGATTTGCGCATCTTCCAGTGGAGTAGTCCACATGGATGCGGCAGTCACAAACACAAAATGAACAGATAACATGTACAACACCCAACGGAGTAGTCTACACAAGTGCGATGGTCGTTATAACAAGTTTACAAGAGTGAATCTGTCGAGTGTCTGACGGAGTAGTCCGCACGGGTGAGACAATGATAACAATTGATACAACACATTTCCAACAACATATGAACTAAAACAACTGAAATAGGTCAACCTTCTTGGTACAAGTTAAATCAACATGCATTACAAGCATCCAAAGAATAGTCTTATAAACAAATACAATACATGTGTGAAAACGTGTTGGCTTGTTAACAGGCTTTTGAATTAAGCGAAAGTTCCAAGACACATCCGTACACCATACATCACTAACCCCGATAGCGGGGCGTTGGAGCCACTGCTTGCTCCTCAAAGAAAAGATTACAGATTCTCAAGGCTATGTAGGAGGAGGCAAGGTGAAAAGTCCTTTGCATGTACAATTGAGGGGTGTATATAGCCAAGGGTGAACTTGACCCTTGTGACTCTTTGACTTCCCTCATGACTGTTTGACTTACATTACTCTTCAACTTCGTATGTGGGTCTCTTGGACTTCCACGTTACATTACATTGATTACAGCAGCATGGCCCACAATAGTGATGTGGCTGAGGCGACTCATGACATGACTCGACATGATAGTGCTGGTGTGTTCATGCTAATGGTGGTGTCCATGTCAAGCTGCAGTGTTGCTGAATGATGAGTGTGCTCTTGGTGTATCATAGCTTCACCTCAGCATGACAAGGTGTGCAGAGTCTTCGATGGTCTTGGTGTTCGCTTGATGTTGATTGTACATGTATCCCCTTCACTGGTACTTGGCATGCTTCATGGGTTCATCCGTTCGCGAACAAGTCTACTAGCATGCGCTCCTTGTTCATCCTGTTCGTCGTCGCGCCATGTCTCATCCATGTACCTGTCTCTACCATCACTCATGACGAGACAACATCAAATCCAGAAATCCCCTAGCCAACCATGATGCATCATCTTTCGCTTTCGGGTGTAGGTGACTGGGAGAGAGGACGAGGCTCTAAAACTGCGCAAAGCACATTTCAGGCTGGGATGCGAGGCTTTGGGGCATTGGTCCAGCTGGGAGGCAGAACTGCGCAAATTTTACGGGGAAGGGAGTGCAGGTAGCAGGAGGCACTAACAGTGAAAACTGCGCAGGTTTTTAGAGGAGGTTGGGAGCGGGTTGTGGGAGTTTGCTGGCCAAAACTATGCAGAACTGGGAGGCAGTCATGAAGGACATGTCTGTGCAGTTTCCGGGCTGAGCGGGGTGTCGGGTAGTTGGTGTACAGTCCAAGAAACTGCGCAATTTTTCAGGAGGAGCAGCAGGCCAGTTGGCAAGGGGACTGACTGACAAAACTGTGCAATTTTCAGAGGAAGTGCAGTGACATGCAGTGGGTGCCTGTCCCTCTTGTTTGCACAATTTCTTCAGTGAGTGGAGGCAGGCAGGCTGACAACTTCTACGCAATTTTTGGGAGGAGTGAGGCTCGGGGTGATTGGCGAGTCAAATTCTTCGGTTGACCAACGGGAGGCTTGATGGATAGGCTTGTAGGCAGTGCAAATTGAGATAGCTTCTTGGGCAACTTTTGCGCTGTTCTGGGTGATAGTCAGCCAAGTCGATTCCAGGATTGGGCAGTGCAGATTGCCTAGGAGGCAGCCTCAAGCTCTGTGCAATTATGGGCAACAGTGCTTGGTCATTGAGGGCTGAGACCGTGCAGTGCAGCTTAGTGGAGGTTTGGCTGATGGAGGGTGGTCCAGTTGGCAGATCTTCGGCAAAACGGTTAGTGTGTGAGTGAGTGAATTTGTGTATACATGACCTTGCGAACACACGCTCAACATGACTTGACGGCAAGACACCTCGAACCAACAAGATAACATATGCTCAGTGTGACTGACTAAAGGGTGCGAGCGACAAGTGGGACACTTGAGAGAGATAATTGAATAACTGTGACGACACTTGCGCGACATT
This sequence comes from Pinus taeda, assembly GCA_000404065.3. Lineage (NCBI taxonomy): Eukaryota > Viridiplantae > Streptophyta > Pinopsida > Pinales > Pinaceae > Pinus > Pinus taeda. The sequence continues at coordinate 105,997 of APFE031007648.1, read as the reverse complement.
GCATACAACTTCATGTGTGAGTGCGGCAAATGCTTACATAGTGAACACAACTTGTACACACAGACAAACCTTGAACATAGCCAGAGCAAGACTGCAAGCATGACATTGCAACCAACATGCTAAAAGACTTTCGGTGAACGGTCAAGCAAAGAGGGTGTAAAGACTCGACACGAGCTCATGGGATGAGCCCAAGTGTTTGCATTCATCAAGGAAAAATCAAGGAAGGCTCCGAAATTGGATGCAGGCTAAAATTTTGGAGGGTGTTGCAGCCGCTACAACAAGGCCTAATTCAGAAACCCTTAGCACATGAGATTAACCAACTTTGATCCTTGATTATCCTCGCTCTTGGTGGAGGTTGCTTCCTTGACAACTCGGCTTGAGATACTTCTTAGTCTTCTCCTTGACTTGACCTTCCAATGGGACTGCAGTACTTCGGCTTCTTCTACAGTAGACAACGTATATACTTCGCACGTGTGGAGTGATTCAGCCCAAACACAAACCCAAAATCAATGCTAAAGAATTCGCACTTTCTTTCCTCCTCTTCACTGGTTATGAGGCTCCTTTTCACACCTTTATTGCAGAATTATTCATGACCGAAATTTTGTCTTCGAAATGAGGCCAAGTTGCCCTATTTATAGTAGTTTGCCCATCAAATAAGCTGACCTGAACGGTCAGTGAGCCAACATGTCTTTTGGTGTAGATCTATTACTTCATCTTGAAGCCGACTTGAAGGAGATGCTTTAGCTTGGTCTTGGAGGGCCTTATTATTCTTTTAATGACTCATACAAATATGTAACATGCCCAAGAAGGGTCCTTCATACATGACATTGACTCAATTTGACTTTATGACCAATCCTAAGGGCTCTCAATGGGAACCTTACCTAAAAATAAAATTCCTTGCTCATGAAACCCATGAGACAAGCATTACAATAATAATTTTATTTTTCTTCTTTGCATCAATTATATAAAATCATGATTACACATGTCATTATGAAGACCAAACCTAGTTACACTTTTCAACACTAGGGAGGTATTCATAATGGTACTTGGTCATTCTCAATTTGAAGAATTCTCATAAGAGCCGTTGGATTGGTAACACATCTGTTTAACATCATATCAACCAACATTGTCACATAGCAAGGCCTTGAATAACAGCTCTATCTCTCTACAAGATCTGAGCTCAATGTTGGCGAGACCAATGATGTATAGACACCCTCATCATTGTATCTCTCGGAACATACCCCACCCGGGTTCTCAGGGTGTGTTCCACCAGGATTATTCTTATCTTGGATTACAAAATATCTCATCAAGTGGAAGAGCCTACTGAAAGAAGATGCTTCTTGGGAAATAGAAGATTTTCGTTAGGGGAAAGTAATGTTATGTATAATAATTATGTATAATTATGCCATGCAAAACTTTGTTATGTGTAATTATGATTAATTTAGGAAGAAGGTTCACGATCAAAAGATCATGACCCCTCATGTAAAGGCACCAGGCTATATGTAAGCTGGGAGTTGTCAATTATAAACATCATTATTCATTCATTATCATATAATAAATATATATAATAAAACATCTGCTATTTAAAATAATTTGGCTCTACAACATTCTTCTAGGCCAAGTTAGGTATGCGGGAATACCTCCCAATGTTACAAAAAATCAACACATTGGACCAATGAGTATCTCATTTCAAGACCAAAAGTGTCTAACTCCTAGAGCTCCATCAGCACAAATATGCCATCATGATGAAAGAACTAAGCCATCCATCATGATGAAAGAACCAAGCCGTGTCAATCCAGCACATGAGTAGCAAGCACAACTACCATCCATCCAAAGAGAATTGGAAGCCAAAAAAGCAAAAGTCTTCACAATGCACATCTGAAAAAACCTTCTACAAACATCTCAACCCTTTGAAGCCACACCAAAAAAATATGCATTGTCACATGTACATCCCCATGCAATGTAGGTGTTAACACGTGCCCTTAATGATGAAAACAACAATATATATCAATTCTATGAATTATTGAAATGACATTAATGGCTGACATTATTGTATTTGCCGCATGCTACCCCAATTGGTGCATAATATGTTGAGATGTTGATCAAGGCATAACATGAGGCTGATCTATTGATCCTACGGGTTTGATAAAATTGCTCTTTTATGGGTAGATTACCTTTCTTATCACATATGGTGAACTGTAGTTATTAAGAGCTGACTACTGTTTTCTTGTTTAAGTGCTGAATCTCATGCTGTTCATGTGTGATGATATGAATATGCATTGCCTGTTAAGGCAAATAAAGCTGACTGCTCATGCATTGGGCACCCACTTGAAAAAATGTAACGTTAATTCCATATTCATATATCAGCTCTCTAACTGCAACAATCAAGCACACTGTGGTTTAGATTTACTCTTCTTTTTTTCGTTCTCCCTGAGGATGGACTGCGTAAGGTCCGAAACATTGGATGGAAATACCACAAGTTTTCCAAAAGGTTCTTAGAAGACTTCTCATGCCCACATATTCATAGGAAAAATTATGTCCACATGTTTCTGGGCAGATCCATATCCATTTGTTTGTACTTCTAGAATATTCCTGGAAAATTATAAATCGGCATTTGGTTCACTCTCAAATGACAAAATCCAAGGGAGTTATGTACTTTCTTGTTGTATGAAAATTCCCTGCAAGTCTTTCTTTACGTCTCTCCTCAGAATTCTGTATGTGTCTTTCATTCTGTTTATGAAAGACATTGTCTAGGTCATTTCATGCCTCTATTGTTCTGCAAAGTTTGCTTCCATGTGTTCTTGCTCAGTTTGCCAGTGCAATTTTATTCCTTGTGCTTATTGCTTATCTAGCTAACACAGGTTGCAATTATATTTCACCATTATCTTGGGTTACCTTAACTCTTGATTGTCTTCATAATGAACTTCTAGAATCCGGATCAGTGGAGCAGTATTTTTTCGTCTGCACAGTTTGAAAAATCACTAAATGGAAAATCCACTAGATGCATCTCTCCTCCAAGAAAATGAACATGACTGAAGCTTCACTTCATCTGGAGCACATTTTTTGGTAATGGTTGTATTTCTTTGTTACTGCTGTTACGTGATGATTATCACTTGTCTTTGTTAAAATTGGCAACTAGGGCCAAACTTCATGTGGGTCATCTTATTTATGACAGCTGATATTTTTCTTGGATCCCTCTCATTGAGAGGTGTAGGATTGATCTAAAGATCATTCAATTCTGATAAGTATTCATGGAGTTATGAATTTATTTGCGTTATAAGACAATTCGTCAAGGTCGGCCAACAACCAAATAAATCCCACATGTGCTCAATGTTTTAGTATAAAAGGAGATGACTTGAGAGTCATTTTTCACACACATTTCTATCTTGATATCTCTCCACTTGTCTTGGGTTTTAGTGAAATAAAAATCTAGGAGTGGAAGCCCTAGACGTTGGAGGAAAAGAGGCTGCCCTAGGCGCAGATAGAAGGCAACCCTAGACACAGATGGAAGGCAGCCCTAACACTATCCTAAGGCAGCCCTAACCTACGCTATCTCAAGGGTAACCTAACTGCAGTCAAGAAAAGGATATACGCTGCCCTAATAGGTGCTAGCCGCAGCAAAGTCATTGGTCTTTTGGAGGACTGAGCTACTGTTAGGAGGGCCTAGGAGCTGGGCTAGAAGGCAGCAGTACAAGGCCTACTTCAGCAAAGGAGAAGGGACGTTAAGGTCACCTTTGTGACCACTAGAAGAGGCAGAAAGGTCCGTGTGAAAGCCGCAGGCCTGTAAGTATTGTTTTGATAGTCAAAACAGCCCTCTACATGGAGCTGTAGGTGTCTCCTCAACCAGCGAGGTCACCTACCTTGTAAAGAAAGGGAGGCTGCATAATTCAAGGTGAGTTATGGGCTGATCGTTGGACTGCTGTGGGTTACAGGAGGGTGTCCTAACCAGTGATCGAGTTCTGTCCATGAACAGCAGTACAAAGATGTTGGATACTGCCACATAGGAGCTGCAATATCACTAACAAATAGGACAATGGGACAACAGCATGTTGGGACAACAACTTTTATGGGACAGCCCAATGACATAGGACAGCTATGACAATTGTGCAACAGTGGCACAAGTGGGACAACAGCTATGACAAGGCAGCAAAGTGGGACAACAACTATTACATGACGGCAGCAAGCATGGACAACAGCAAGCATGGATAGCATGGCAAGCTTGGTGCAGCATGGCAAGCATGACTAGCATGACAAGCATGGTAAGCATGGCAAGCATGGACAACATGGATAGCAGTTGCAAGCATGGTGCTGCAAGCACATGAAACATGTTGTATGACAACATGGTTCAACAATGGCACATGGGGCAACAATGCAGCAGTGATGAGGTCCAGCACTGTGATGATGGGTGCAACATGGTGCAACACGGTGACAAGATGCAGCACAATGATAGGTGAAGGAGTCACTTTGGAGAATCAGTTGAAGTAGCATGACTTCAACTGTTCTTGTGTATCATCTTCTTAGAGATGATCTATGCTCTTATCTAGATAAGTCAAAGTGTTGACTTCTGTTGTAAATGTACTATCTCTCTCCCTCTGTACTGTACTATTGAAGAACATAAAAGAGGAATTGATCAAGGGTTTCGCCACATTGAGGTTTGTCCCTGGCCAGCGCCACATTTTGTGTCCTCTTGTCTTGGCTTGTGTTCTACGATTTATGTTATGTTCTATCTGCAGTTTACTTTAATGCTGTTATGATTGCTAATCTGGAAAAGATATTGGGCTAACTGTGAAAATTGAAATAAATTGCTCTGAGCATAGAACATACCTAAAATTAACATGGTACTAGAGCTGAAGTGAGGGCAAAGCCCAAGCAAGAGTGAAAGAGCAATCATTGAAGAAGTTGGGAAAGGACAAAAGGATCAATGGATCCCTCATCCCTTTTCAAATTCGCCAAGGGTGAAGTCGACGCAGAGAATATTATCAGAATGATGCAGCGGAAGCTTCTGATGGAAGTCCGAATCTAAGGGTGGAAAGAAAGACAAATGCCTTTTTTGTAATAAGTTCGACTATTATGCGAAAGAGTGTCCGAATGGCAGGGACACATCTCTTGATGAAGATAACAATCATTCCAGGACATCTTCAATGATCGAAGGAATGACAGGTAATGCAGGTCATCAAGGAAACGACCGACTCTTCAAAGAAAGCAAGGAACCCCAAGTATGAAGAATCAAATGTTGTTTCTGATAAGATAAATAAGCGTTATCTTGTATTGGCCCTCTCCTTTAGACTCTTTGGGATCTGGCTTATTGATTGTAGTGCTTCAAGGCACTTCATCAGATAGAAGCGTTCTCTCTCTAATTTGGTAGAGATGGAAACAATCGTGGGATTATACTTGGAGTCGATGCCACCTATCGCGGAAAGGGTGTAGGGAATGTTACCCCTCAATTGAATGAGGGTAACTCGATTCATTTACAGAATCTCTTTTATGTACCTGATCACAAGATGAACCTGGTGTCCATTTCGACAATGGAAGTCAAAGGTTTTACGGTGGCATTCATCGATGGAAAGGTACGTGTTTGAAAATAGAATTTTCAAAGATGCTTTTTCTCATGGGTTCAGGGTTGGCAATTTGTATCAAGTTGCAGGATGGTCCATTGGGAATGTCAATGATATCTTATCTATTATCATTGGAGGTCTACTTATGGGGCTACTTGATGTGAGTCAGATGGTGACTGGATGCCTGAATTCAGAAGAGCATGAGGACATGTTTTAGTTGTACGAATGAAATTGAAAGGGAAACCTTTCCCTCATGTTAGCAGGTTCCAGGGTTTGGAACAACCCGAGGAGTTTGAGATTCATGATCGGGAATCTCATGTATACAGGTGGAAGAAAGCCCTCTATGGCTTGAAGCAAAACACCCGGGCATAGTATGAGAGGATTGATAGTTGTCTGATGAAGCTGAGATTCACTAGGAGTGAAACCAAACCAAACCATTGCTCGAAGGTTGTGGATGATAGACCTCTCATACTGGTGGCACCTTTTGAGGACGACCTATTTCTGACAGGTGCAAACCCCTCTCATTTGCAGAAGTAAGAGGGAGTTGGTTTCTGGATGTGGAATGGTAAACTGCAAGTCCGTGACTACCTCGAGGATCTTAACTTTAAGAAGTTATATGGTAGTGATGCTGGACCAGATTTGGGAAATGCCTCTGAGTTTTATAAAATCATTCGCGTTGATGTTCTTGGTGAACTTCCGTTAGGACATATGTTTTGCAGTTAGCACGATGAGCTCATAGATGGTTGAGCCTCACTGGATTGGTGCCAAGAATCTTCTGAGATATATTCGGGGCACAATCTCTCATGAAGTGAGATACATTGCCGGAAATGTGAAGCTGCATGATTATTCGAACGCTCACTGGGTAGGTAGTGTGCAGGATCACAAAAGCACTTTTTAGTGCTGGTTCTCTTTGGATTCTGCTTCGATATCGTGGATGAGCTAGAAGCAGAAGTCGGTTGCTATAAGCACCGCTGAGACCAAATACATAGCTACGAGTATGATCTTGTGTCAAGCTGCCTGGTTGTGGAAGCTCTTCAGCTAATTGTTTGTACACATGATGGATACCACCGTGATCCTTTGTGTCAACCAGGGGGGATTCGATTGTTGAGGAATCTCGTATTCTATGATTGCTCCAGTATATAGACATCAAATACTACCTTATCTGGGATATGGTACGTTGATGAGCGAGGAGGCTCTATTGCATTGAGATTGATGTACAGGTCACAGACATTCTGTCAAAGCCTTGGGGAAAGGTCAAATTTGAGACTTTTTCGAACGACTTGGAGTTGTTGAGAGACTTTCTTATGAGGGTCTTGCATGTTGCATGCATTGAGCTCTGGGAGCTCCGGGGGGCTTGGGGTACTTATTGGAGCAACAAGAGACCATAGGGCGACTCACCCTCCCCTAATGGTGCACTGTGTACAGGGTGAATGGCTCAACCTTCCCCTGTGATACCCCATGGCGACTTAGGGACAGGATGAGTGGTTCTCTTGTCGAGGCATCCTACCCATATAGTCTGGGACTCATGGGAAGTACCTCTCATCTGGCCAATGAGCAGGGAAATGGGGTTAGGGACCATAGTAGTACTATTGATGGACGCATGTACTCCCTATGCTAGGATGACCTCCATTGATCTGGGATCAATATGAGTGGTTTGAGACACCCTCTTGTGGTATTCATCTGGGATCAATGAAACTTACTTCGGGTCAGTAAGAGTGGTATGACACACTCTCTTCATATGGAACTGTCTTCGGGCGGGTCAATAGAGAATGGTATGAGACATTCTCGATCAATTCTTCTTCTACATGGTTCAACAGAACAAAGTAGAGCAGAGCTCCGCATAGCAGAGTAGAGCAAAGCTACAGTCGGACATATGGATCAACAGATGGAGTTCTCCCTAGTTGAGAGGGAGTGTTAAAATTGGCAACTAGGACCAAACTCCATGTAGGTCATCTTATTTATGATAGCTGATATTTTTCTTGGATCCCTCTCATCGAGAGGTGTAGGATTTATCAAAAGATCATCCGATTCCGATAAGTATTCATTGAGTTATGAATTTATTTGTGTTATAAGACAATTCGTCAAGGTCGGCCAACAACCAAATAAACCCCACATGTGCTCAACGTTTTAGTATAAAAGGAGATGACTTCAGAGTCATTTCTCACACACACTTCTATCTTGATTTCTCTCCACTTGTCTTGATTTCTCTCCACTTGTCTTGGGTTTTAGTGGAAGAGAAATCTAGGAGTGGAAGCCCTAGACGTTGGAGGAAAAGAGGCAACCCTAGACGCAAATAGAAGGTAGCCCTAGACACAGATGGAAGGCAGCGCTAGATGCAGATGGAAGGCAACCTTAACACTATCTTAAGGCAGCCCTAACCTATGTTATCTCAAGGGTAACCTAACCGCAGTCAAGAAAAGGATATACGCTGCCCTAATAGGTCCTAGCCATAGCAAAGTCATGGGTCTTTTGGAGGATTGAGCTGCTGTTAGGATGGCCTAGGAGCTGGGCTAGAAGGTAGGAATACAAGGCCTACTTCAGCGAAGGAGAAGGGACGTTAAGGTCACCCTTGTGACCACTTAAAGAGGCAACAAGATTCGTGTGAAAGGCGCAGGCCTGTAAGTATTGTTTTGATGGTCAAAACAACCCTCTACATGGAGCTGTAGGTGTCTCCTCAACTAGCGAGGTCACCTACCTTGTAAAGAAAGGGAGGCCGCATAATTCAAGGTGAGTTATGGGCTGATCGTTGGACTGTTGTAGGTTACAGGATGGTGCCCTAACCAGTGACCAAATTCTGTCCATGAACAACAGTACAAAGGTGTTGGATACTGCCACATAGGAGCTGCAATGTCACTAACAAATAGGACAATGGGACAGCAACATGTTGGGACAACAACTTTGATGGGACAACCCAATGACATGGGACAACTATGACAATTCTGCAGCGGTGGCACAAGTGGGACAACAACTATGACAAGGCAGCAAAGTGGGACAATACTTATTACATGACAACAACAAGCATGGACAGCAGCAAGCATGGATAACATGGCAAGCATGGTGCAACATGGCAAGTGTGGACAACATGGCAAGCATGACCAGCATGACAAGCATGGTAAGCATGGTAAGCGTGGACAACATGGATAACAGTGGCAAGCATGGTGCTGCAAGCACATGAGACATGTTGTATGACAACATGGTTCAACAATGGCACATGGGACAACAGTGCAACATAAGGTGCAACTGTCATGAGGTACAACATTGTGATGATGGGTGCAACATGGTGCATCACGCTGAGGTGCAACATGGTGCAGCACGGTGAGCTGCAACATGGTGACGAGATGCAACACAATGATAGGTGAAGGAGTCACCTTGGAGAATCAGTTGAAGCAACATGTCTTCAACCGATCTAATGTATCATCTTCTTAGAGATGATCTATGCTCTTATCTAGATAAGTCGAAGTGTTGACTTCTGTTGTAAATGTACTCTATGTGTGTGTGTGTGTGTGCGCTGAACTATTGAAGAACATAAAAGAAGAATTGAGCAAGGGTTTCCCCATATTGGGGTTTGTCTCTAGCCGGCGCCACATCTTGTGTCCTCTTGTCTTGGCTTGTCTTCTACGATTTATGTTTATGTTTGTTGATTTGTGGTAGCATTGGATGTGTTATAGCCACGAAAATTGGTGGAGAGGCTAAAGCACATGAGATCTCCAATACCCATAAATGGTTTGGGCAAATTTTAAACAGTTTGGGAGATATTAGAATAATTAATATTTTTAATGGAGTTCCTAAGTCTAAACTTAGGGTAAATAAAATATTAATGTGAATTAACATAAAACTATGTTAGAAGGGTCCAAAAGTCATGGATCAAGCCAGAGTTAATCTTAGTCGTTGATTAGGGACTTAATCTCGGCTGTTGAATTGTCATTGAGAAAAGTATAAGAGAAGGCTTGAGAGTCACTTGGAGAACACACCGAGTTGATTAAGAATTCGATTTTCTGGGGTAGGGTTTGTTGAAGAAATCGAAGGAGTGATCAGATTTGCAGCTGAGGGGCAGTGAATACAGAAGCAAAGAGGCAGAGAGGGTATTGGGAGCATCAACGCAGAAGCTGGGAGAGAGGGATAAAGAGCCAGCTAGAGGCCACGCAGAGCAAGATAGGGCCCATGCAAAGGCAACCAGGAGCTGCGCAGTGCCAGAGAGATCCAGTGTGGGTGACGCAAAGGCTCTAGAGGCTGGCACAGGGTGAGTTGGGGTGACACTGGGCCAGAGAGGCTGACGCAGGGTGAGTGGGGGTGACATTGGGCCAAAGAGGCTGACGCAGTCCTTAGAGGTAGACACTGGAGATTTCGTGGGGTAGATTGGGGCTGAGAGCGGTGGGATTGTTCATCCGAGGTTTTAGCTGGAATATCTGTTTCCGATTGAGAGGTACTACTGCCGAGATCATTCTCTGTTGGGTGAGCCGGTTTGGCACCCAGATTGTATTTTGAAACTACTAAATAATAAACCCCTCAGATAGCTGCATTGGTTTTCCCACATTGGGTTTTTCTGGAGACATTAGTCCAGAAACAACGGTGTCACTTGTGTGCTTATTTTTCCTTCAGTTGATGATCTTTAATGTGTTGAGCATGTACTTGTATTTATATTCAGTATTTACATGGTAAATAACTTGTTAATTAAACAGAACAAGTAGGCAGAAATAAATCAGAAAGTACATGAAGGATTTCTAACAGTTAGACTTAGAAATTCCAACAATGTTCTATCTGCAGTTTACTTTAATACTGATATGATTGCTAATTTGGAATAGATATTGAGCTAACTGTGAAAATTGAAATAAATTGCTCTAAGCATAGAATGTACCTAAAATTAACAGTGTTTCATTCCATATTTTGTATAATGAAGCTGATTTATGTTCAATATACTTTCTGATAAGTCTTTGTGTCATTCAAGATAGTCCAACACCGAATTTCATTCATATAGTTATATGTGCATAAGGGTTTTTATTCATTAAATGTCTGTTTGGCATTTGTTTACACCAATTACTCTTCAATGCCTGTTTCTCATATTGAAAAAAAGGTAATTTTCCATCATGAAACCTGCTTATACATACCTTTTGTCAGCCAAGCTAGTTAAATGTGGTATTTCGCCCAAACAATCCTTTTCACCATGAAGAATTGCATCATCATATGTCATTTATGGGTTTTTTGTGTAGCTGTTGCCTGTGTAATGAGAGAAAACGTTGAAATGTTTATTCCACCCTGCTTTATTCTTCCTTTTTTGTAGAAAGATTCAGTGCATGATAATATTCACTTTTTACTGTCCTTTTTAAGTTCTTGACACCGTCTTATTGTCTTTGTACCATGTAGTGATATTCTTGAGCTTTTGGGCAGAAGTGCACTATAATTCCATCTATCCTGAAGGGGGTAAGTTTAATGGAGAATGAAGATTTGTTGATGTGGTTATCTCTATGCTAGCTTCCAAATAGCACTATTCTGTAATGGAAGTTCTGAATTATCGTGACTTTTATGGGAGGAAATAATGTTTCATTGTAAATATTTTACAGAGCTACCAAATTTTTGTGAAAATAAGAGGAAGAAGCGTTGGTGGATCTTTGGACATAGACACTGAAGTTATAATGTATTCTTTCTTCATGGTATCATAAACTGAATCTTTTGCCTGTTTATGAGATTTTAGTGCTGATGTCTGTTTATCAACTATTATCTTGTACCTATTATTGTTATCAAGTCCTCTTAAGAGTGGCAGGCTTTTCTCTCATTATACTCATTAGGAGGTAATATCGTTTTCCTTGGAGAAATAGAAAGGAAGAGACATTTGAAAGTATATCTGGCTAAGAGAAAGAGCAAATTCTGTCTTTTCTCATGGATTTTCAGTCAATCCATTGGAGACTAGGTATAGGAAGCATCTGTCTGAGTGATTGAGAGCTCCTAATTGCTGCTTCATAATGTCAAAGCAGTGCCCCTACCATTAATCATGATGTAATTGCCGGAAATGTTATAATGACTGCCACTTAGCAGTAATGGATCCTTATATCATAATCAATGAAGAAAAATGTTTATATTTTGAATATGTGAGGACCATAACTTCAGAATGATTCTGCGTATCTTATTTATTGCCATTAGAAGTGAAAATAGCAGCAGCCTCTGGGCTTTGACGTCATGAGGAACAGTGTGCACTTCAGGGCAGATATTGCCAGTGTAGCTTTCTGGCCATGTGAATGAAGTTTTTGAATGTTTTGATATGCATCTCTAGATACTTTCAAATTCTTATAACAAGGATAAATTTGATGATTTTCAATGATACTTTAATTTATTATTACATATTAAACGTTTCTTCAAGCATTACATATTTCTGTGGGCTTTTATAATTATTCCAGTCATATGAAAGATAATTTGTGTCACCTGCTACTTTTATATGACCCCTAGGGAGCACTAAAATAACAATCGACAAAATAACACTATATAGCACTAGTGAATTCCTAAGTTGCACTGAAACAGATACCGGTACGGAAAATTTTCAAAAAATCTGGACACTAAACGGCAAGGAAACGGCACACACACACACACAACAAAATAAGAATTTCATATCACCATTCATCTTTTAGAATCTAGATTCTGTATCTAAAAATACATAATCAATTGTCAGCATCATCAATTCAACATAAACATTTTCATCATCATTAATGATTATTATAACATTCATGATTCAAGTTTCAACATATCATTAAGTTTCTGTTTCAAATTCCAATCGTCAACATGAGAACGTCATCACCAAAATTAATAATGCACACTCCATAGTACAAAGTACAAAATGAACTGACTGGGAGTCTACTGTCATTATTCATATGGCATATTATAGTACTCAATGGTCATTGTTGAAAAGTTTAAAACACCATCATAAATTACATTTATATAACATCAAATATGTCTTCATCCACGTCATTAAGAACCACATCCTCTCCAGAAGTGGGAGCATTTCTGCCATACCCACTTGAAGATCCACCTATTGGTGCCTCTTCATCAAACAAAGTCTATGAGACTTGGCATTCACCATCATATCCAAGTCAGGAAACTCCAGTTCCACATCCCATAGTTTTGTGGTGTTAAAATTGGCAACTAGGGCTGAATTCCACTTTGGACAACTTAGTTGATCGAGATAATCATTCCATTGAATTCCTCTTTTTGAGAGGACCAAAATCGACCTAAAGATCATCGAATTTGGTTAAGGGGAAGTGTGATTTTGAATTTTTCCATATAAAATTATCAAGGTCGGCCTCTCCTATATCTCGGCTCACCTAGTCCAATGGTCACGTTTCTTCAACATCATCGAATTGTATGTAAAGAGGTGCCTTTCAACCTCATTTGACTCAATGAAAAAAGGGCTCTAATATATCTGTGAGATAACCGCAACTTGAAGGAGCTAGGAGGACATGTTTTGTGTATGCTTTTGGTTTGTTTTCCTTTCCATAGGTTTGATCTTGAAGCTGAATGGAAGCCGCAGGTCAGGGCAGTGAAGATTGGTGAGCTTTTTCCTTTGGTGAAGTATGAATCTCCTTTTAATCATTTCAGGAAGGCTGCAGACTGTGTGGGTCTTGGACAGAGGAGCTGAAGGGCTGTTCTATGGAATAGGACATGCAGCATATCCTAACCCGAAGTATAGTAGACATGGAACCTTGATAAGGGTTGTTTGTAGCTCAGAAACTTAGCCAAATAAGGTCATATCTGCCTGATGGAAGGACCGCAACATGTGTATCAAGATCTAGGTTATTTAGGCAATATATCTTCAAGCCCTAACTGCAGAGATTCGACCACAGAACTTGTCAACTCTTTGACTAGGCTTCACTGCTCAAATTCTGGGACTATCTTGACCTCTTCATAATCAGCAAAGGAAGTTGCTTTAAGTGAATCAAGTTTGAGATCTTTTGGAACCTATTGAGTTGCTGCTTTGAATTCAATTGTCTACTGGTTAGGGCAGAGCTTCTCTGCTATTATTTGAAGACAAAATTACAAACTTGTCTGGGCAGTATATTTGGCATATGGTCAGTGGTTCTAGTCATCATCTTGGCAAGTCGTCCTTGACATTGATTGTACTCTCTTTCTCTCTGTTGAACATTTGATGATTAATAATAATAAGAAGATTGATCAAGGGTTTTCCCTATCTTGGGGTTTTTCCCTGGCTTGAGCCAATTTATTGTATCCTCTTGTCTTGGCTTGTCTTCGTTATTTATTATACATGTTCTTCTCTTAGTTACTGTCATCATGATAATGTTTCACATGATTGCTAATGAGTTAATAATTGGGCTAATGAGATATCAAACCTTCTGTCTTCAGCTAAGAACATGTGATTCTAAATTTAACATGGTATCAGAGCCAAGTTGAGGACAAGCCCACGCAGGAGTGAAAATAATTATGACAAGTCTCTGCAGCCAAGTAATCATCCTGGAGATCGAGTTGTTGGCCCCCCTGAAAGACTACACTACACGTGAAGCAGCTCGATCCAGTATTCAATCTCTGCGGCCTTCTTGTCATAGATATTCATTTATTCTGAAATTTCAATGCGATTCTGAAGTGGATAGGCCGAAGTGTTAATGATTGTTTGGGTTTATTTTTTTTCCTTGGTTCGATCTGGTTTACTCGATGGGCTATTTCAGACTTTGGACACACACTTCTATGGTCTCTGTGGTATGGCTTGGCCCCTTTTCTAGGGAAGACTCCTGTGCAAAGACAACTTAATTTCCAGAAGTTGGCCTGTATATAATGCCGCACTAATTTATAGACCTGTATGCTAATATTGCTACCTACAAGAATTGTTTGGCATACGCACTAATCTGCAGACCTGAGTACTAACATTTGTATTCAATCTTTGTTCCAAAACTCATACACTTCTGAACTATCTCGGGCACACTAGTTTCGTTCTTGTGAAGTCCTCTGTCAAGACAATGTTTCACTCAAGTATTTTGATGCTTAACTTCTGATCTAAATTTCTGAGGCCAGCACTATTTGAGGAATTTTTTTTTGACATTCGCATACTTGACAGAGTGTTAAAAAGTGTTATGTTGAAAATGGACCTTGAGGATCTAGACACAAGCTTAACTCGGTGGCATCAAATGCAAGAAGCAGTTTGGTCCAGCCTATGTATATTGTGTACAAATCTGTGATGTATTCCTGAATTAATACAACAGGTCAGATCCCTTATATAGCGACCTATAACTCAAGTTTGGTTGACCTGAGCGTATAACTAAGTGGGTACGAGTAAGCTTGTTTAGCGACTATGATTCGATCTAAGAATTCGGTCTGCATATATGTTTGTGCAGAGAATCTGAAGACCGTGGCTTATTTTATGTACACATTGATTGCATTCAAATCAAGTTTTGGGACAGGTTTCTAGAATTACTGATGTCACAAGGATATTGATTCTCTTGTTCTTCGAGAGTGTAAGTTCCTTATATGGTAGAGGGATTTGAGACAGAATATGCATAGAATTTATTTGCTTGCAGGAATGAGTGCGCTTAATGCTACAGTGGCAGGGATCAGTGTAGAATTGAGGTTCATGAGATTGAATTATGAAGATTCCCTTGAAGCTCTGAATTGTGACAAGTCCCTTTCTTACTGCCATTTGTACTATGCAGTGATATGTTTTCTTGAGATTGAAAGCCATCGAAATTATAAGCATGATTTGAGGTTCTGGTTTGTTACAGTATGTTGGCTTGACAGCAAACCAAAGTTGCCTTAGATATGCAGAAACCTATAGAGTCGGTGAATGTTGATTGCTGCTGAGCGCGTTCAGAGGATTCAAAGAAGTTTCATAATCTTGCAACAGGGTCTAGGGCTTCATCATTTGAACATTTGAAAGTGGCACGATACTTATTTCACGGCGTGTAGCATTAAAGGGTCTCATTGACAACGTTGAATACAACAGTGTCTTGTTGCAGTTATTGACCTATTGATTTTGACATATGTCAGAATTGAGGTTGAATAGAGGGTACTTGAAAAATTGGTATGATGAAACAGAGCATGCTGATGCTAGGGTTTGTTGCAGCACATGAGTCTGCCAACCTATGATACTATGCATCAATCAGATTGGTGGCATTTAGAGTTATGCTTGTGGAACATTTGATCCTTGGTACGTATTGGATTCTCTCTGGACTATCTAGATTCTAGAGTATGGCAGATGATGTTAGGAATAGCGCTAGTAAGGGCCGGGACTCTAAATCAGGATTACATAAGAAACCCTGACATAATCAGATTTGAAACAAGCTACTCCAGTAGGTCCTGAAGCAGTGAAAATTTGGTAATAAAGGTCACAATATGAGAAAACTTGAAAGCCTCTTTTCTTTTCAGTTAAGAGAGAACCAACCCCTTTGTGCAGCCCCTATAATCATAAGGAACATTGATTGGATCCTTAGAAAGGCTAGGTTTTGTGATGCCTGAATAAAAGGGACCTTCCTAAAATGGAGTGGTAGCAATCATGAAGTAGGTGATTGTCTGGATGATCTCATAAAAGGATTTCTTCACCCCGGTTAAAGAAGGATCATCACGATAAATTTTTGATTAGGAAGCTTTCTGATACAATTTTAGTATGATAAAATCCCATATTAAAGAAGAGGGGTAGATTGATGAAGGCTTAAGAGGGAGTTATAGTATCCCTGCATGTCTCTTATATTTTAACTCTGGTGATATGTTATATCTCCTAAGCTGCATATGAATGTGGCTCATAAACCTAGGAATACTGACAAGAATGCTAACAGATTGTAGATAGCTCGATATTTAGAAGAAGTTATGGCCTTGGGTGCAGACATTATCAGATAATAATCTTCTCATTGGGAGGGAGTTGATTTAAAAAAAAAAGTCAAATTCCTATGCTTTACTTCCTAAGCATAGACAAGTTATGAATCTTGGTATTCTGGTATATATCTTGCTACAATTTATGAAGAAAAGGCATAAGCCCAACTCTTGGAAGAAAGGTATGAAGTCTCCCTAATTTCTTACCTCAAGAAGATAGGACCATGTTTATATATAAGGATGAAGCTCTTTTGAAGTTGCCTTCGAACTTTGAAGAAAATGATTTAAGAGACTAATCATTACATATTGAAGAGTTGTCTGTTGGACCTTCCCAGCAGTATGACAAAGAGCACTGCCAAAATCATGGCTTGATTGAGTGTATTAATAAATTATCTACAAAGTGGATGGATCTAATGATGAGCAGGCTGACAGATAGATGCTTTGCACTTTGAAAAGACAAGTTTAGGCTGTGTTCTCCTCGAGTAAAAGAAAGTAAAATCAGTCAAATATTTTCTTCATCAAGATATACAAATGGAGGATTGCTAAGTGTTTCCTGTTTGGATGGAGCTATGAGGCTCCCAATGATCTAGTCTTGACTTTCAGAAAGCAGCTTGGCATTATTCCTTATATGAAGGGATACTTGGTCAAGATTGAACAATTAAGCTCTGGGAACTTCTGAGGGCTTGGGGTACTTATTAAGCTATAAGCGACCATAGGGTGAGTGGTTCACCTTCCCCTATTGGTGTGCTATGTACAGGGTGAGTGGTTCACCTTCCCTTACAATTGTGGACACATGTATGTAGGGTGAGTGGTTCACCTTCCCCTATTGTTGATGACATATGCATAGGATGAGTAGTTGACCTCCTTCTATGACATGAATAGAATGAGTGGTTCACCTTCTCCTGCGGCGAGAGATGCTTATAAGCATTTGTTGACATGTCGGTGGGATGTGGTTCATCCTTTCCCCACATGTAGGATGTTTATTCCTATGATCTATGGTTGACATGTTGGTGGGATGTGGTTCATCCTTTTCTCACATGTAAGATCCTTCCTATAATTGTTGATTTTCATGCATGTAGGACGTGGTTCATCCTTTCCCTACTCTCGATGTTTTGCATGCTTGTAGGAGATGGTTCATCCTTTCGCTACGTATGACTATGACGTGTTTGTAGGATGTGGTTTCTCCTTTCCCTACTAGTGGTTGTGAGAAGGATGTGATATTTCCTTTCCTTGCTGATGTTCTTACATCACCCTACCCATGTAGTCCGAGACACATGGGAAGTACCTCTCAGCTGGCCAATGAGTTGGGAAAAGTGGTTAGGGACCATAACACTACTGATGGACGCATTGTGTACTGCCGTACTCCCTATGGCTAGGATGCATGGTGTTCAACAACTTCATTTGGGATCAAGGACTAACTTTTGTTAGTGGAGAGTGGTAAGGTCTTGTGACTCACTCTCGATCACTTCTTCTTCTTCATTATTACTTCATGGTTCAGCAGAGGAGAGCAGAGAAGAGAAGTGATGACAATGATGGTACATGATGATAAGATGGTATGATGATGATAGATGGATTGGCAAGTGGAATTCTCCCTAGTTGAGAGGGAGTGGAATTAAAATCTAGGGCGAAATTCCACTTTGGACAACTTAGTTGATGGAGATAATCATTCCATTGAATTCCTCTTTTCGAGACGACCAAAATTGACCTAAATATCAATGAATTTATTTAAGCAGAAGTGTGATTTTGAATTTTTCCATATAAAATTATAAAGGTCAGCCTCTCCTATATGTCAGTTCACCTAGTCCAGTGGTCACGTCTCTTCAAAATCATCGAATTGTATATCAGGAGGTGCCTTTCAACTTCATTTGACTCAATGAAAAAAGGGCCCTAATATATCTGTGAGATAACCACAGCTTGAAGGAGCTAGGAGGATATGTATTGGGTACTCTTTTGGTGTGTTTTCCTTTCCATAGGTTCGATCTTGACGTTGAACGACAACCACTAGTCAGGGCAGTGAAGATTGTTGAACTTTCTCCTTTGGTGAATTATGAATCTTCTTGTAATCATTTTAGGAAGGTCGCAGAGTGTGTGAGTCTTGGACAAAGGAGTTGAAGGGTTGTTCTATGGAGCAAAACATGTCGCATGTCCTAACCCCAAGTATAGTAGACATGGAACCTTGATGAGGGTTGTTTGTAGCTTAGAAACTTAGCCAAATAAGGTCGGATTTGCTTGAAGGAAGGACCGCAACATGTGTCTCAAGATCTGGGCTATTTAGGCAATATATCTTCAAGCCCTAATTGCAGATATTCGACCACAAAACTTGTTAACTCTTTGACTAGGCTTCACTACTCAAATCCTGGGACTGTCTTGACCTCTTCATAATCAGCAAAGGATGACGCTTTAAGTGAATCAAGTTTGAGCTCTTTTGGAACCTATGGAGTTGCTGCTTTGAATTCTATTGTCTACTGTTTAGGGCAGAATTTGTCTTCTATTATTTGAAGACAAAATTACAAACTTGTCTGGGTAGTATATTTGGCATATGGTCAGTGGTTTTAGTCATCATCTTGGCAAGTCATCCTTGACATTAATTATACTCTCCTTCTCTCTCTACTGAACATTTGATGATTAATAATAATAAGAAGATTGATCAAGGGTTTTCCCCATCTTGGGGTTTTTCCCTGGCTTGAGCCAATTTAGTGTGTCCTCTTGTCTTGGCTTGTCTTCATTATTTATTATACATGTTCTTCTCTCAGTTATTGTCATCATGATAATGTTTCACGTGATTGTTGATGAGTTAATAATCGGGCTAATGAGATATTGAAGTTTTTGTCTTTAACAAAGAACACGTGATCCTAAATTTAACAGGTGGGCCCAAATTTGTATGTAACTCTTGTGTGATAAAATGCGAAGGTTCAAATGAAAATACACTAGTTCCTCAATGTTTTTGGAGTCCAATCTGTTTCGCTTCACCAAATGGATGAAGCCATATGTATTCTAGTTCGTTCCTGTTGAAGAGGAACTAACAACCAGTGACAAGACACTGATGGCCAATTTTTGGATATGTGGAAGTTCCCCACCATAGTAGTTCCACCAATCAATTGGACTTAATTTGGTCTTGTCCCGCATACAATCAATATCCACACCCTGATCCTTTGATCCCACAAAATGAGCAAGCTTTGAACGAATTTGAATCCCAATTTCAAGATGTACAAAGAAATTTATAAATCTTTTTTAAATCCTTGTGAGACCTTTGGGTCTTTGTTTGTTGCAATTCTTTTTGGATCACATAGAAACTTTGCAGAATAATATTTTGGATTCAGTGTATAGGTCAAAAGGTGCAATGGGGTGGTCATCTTGTTCCACCTTTTGGTCAATATATCTTTTACTTCTCTTTAAAAGAATTCATGTGAATCCTCCTTTTTGGCATTTATAACCACCCTTATCTTCTCTATCATTGAATCAATGCCCTCATACGCCTCTCCCAAATTAGGCATATCTATGTCAAGCAGGGGGGAATCCACAATTGGCTTATTAAATGCCAAGAAGTACTTCACCCTATCCCACCATTCGTCATCAACAACCAAACCTTTCCACTGCTTGTGCTCCTTCAGATTGGGATTGCCTCCATTGATTCCAGAGAAAACGCCATACCATTGATTGCAATGCTGCTTTCACATGCGTAAGCCATGTTAAGACTATGATGTGAGAAACAAAACGAGTCTCGATGACTTGCAAGTGCCAAGTTGCCAATGTTTAAATAAATTAAAAATCATAGTTTGATTGAATAACAATTATGATTAATGAACCATGACATCTGAGAATCCAATTTACATATTTGAATTTAAAGTTGTAGATATTAGAATTTATGAAATAAACTTTAAAATTTAGGTATCTTAAAGAGCTCCAACTTCACAAATTCTATGTAGATGCCTTGGGACATGTGGTGGTTTGTGATGAAGGCTTGAATTTCTTTGCCTCTTCAAAATTAATTTTAATCCACTCAATTTTCTTCCCCATCTTGCTCAACATGAGGTTCAATGAATGTACATCATAAGGGATCCAAAAGATGTGCTGATATTTGCCTTCAATAATTAGGCTTGCTACTCTACACACTTTTTCGTTGTCAATTATTATTTGGACAATATTTTCTGGTTCCACCAATTCAGTTGCTTCAATCAAGATGTCAACAATGAATTGAGAATCTTTTAGTTGCCCCTCACAATCCATTGCCTTTAACAACATGGACCCCTTTGGGCTTTGAGCAATAACATTGATCAAATGCATATTCCTTTGATTTTTCCATCCATCATAATTAATGGACACCTTTGAAATGCACAATGAATTATGAATGAGACTTACTTTAGCCTCCAAATCTAACTTCTCAACACTCAACATTGTAGTGCGTACCTTCTCATGTCTAGGGCTCTTGTACCATTTTGGGGCTTTATTCACTTCTTTGATCATCTTTGTTCAGTAAAGAGATAGCAAAATCCCTAAGGGAAGGTCATTTGCATAAATGCATTTACCGATAGTTGCATAAGCCTTCTCTTGAGCATCATTATCAAAACTCTTTTCCAGCGGTCCTAAATTAGACCTTTCTGAACCAGGGTTGCCAATTCCATAAGAGGGAAGTAGACACTTTGATGAAAATGCTCCCAACCTTGTTGCTTGTTCAAATTGAGAGGTAGGATTTGTCTCATTTGCTTTAACATCTACCTAGTATTGTTCTTTTTGATATTTTGCAAGTTTTTCCTTTCTTAAACCTTTTCCATTTGTCTCATTCGCTTTAGGTGGGCTAGTGAACTCCATCTCCTTTTAACCCAAGTAAATGTGCTTTAACTTGGGTGTTTGATCCCTTAAACTCCTTTTCACACTCACTGCAAACCAATGCCAATGACCCCCCTCAGATCTTCCCAACAACAATTACATATTTCCAAAGTGGTGACTTTGAATCAACTTTTAGGGGCAGATTCAATTTCATTTTCATGTTCCTTTGCTTCATGAATGGCTAAACTTGAAGTTGCCATGTTGAGGATGTAAATGAAATTGCAAAATAGAATTGACAAATATGTATTTCAAAATAAGATTTGAAAAAGTTTAAAGAACAATCATTATCAAAGAAAGTATTATACAAAATTATAATATAAAGTAGCTGGATAATCAATCTACGATTCTATGTAGAAGATTCACATTTAGCACACAATACTTTATAATTGTTGAGAAATTTGTGTCAAATTTAAAATTTAAATGGAGAATTTCAATCGGGTGCTCCTTTTAGTCTTATTCCAGAGGAAATATGTAATTCATTGGTGTGTAATTTCACAATAAAATGGTTTAGGCAAGCACATTAAGTGTGGAATTTATTAACTATTTGTTGAGACTTGTGTTAACACCTTTCCTTGGGGTGATTATATGCTATCATTTATTGTTGGCAATATTCTTTTTTATGATAGTTGTGACATTTTCCTATGGCAAATTCATAAACCTAAATTTCTGTGGGATTAGAAGTTACTAAGATTTACTTGTGGAAACCCTTCAAGAGATGTTTGGGTATGTAAGTTGCCTCGATAGTCACACTAGTAGAAAATGTTTAGAATTTTTTTTTTTGAATTGTAAGGGTTCAATTATACTATTGGCAACCTGCTCTTTCTTATTTCTTATGACGTAAGATTTCCATGCTACAGATTGAGGTGAGCCCTGGGCATACAATCCACTGAAGTTTGCATTGTTCCCATTGTAGATTCTTGTGACGACAATATAAATTCATTCAAGGTTGTATTTGAGTTTTTTTGGAAGCACTGAGATGTGCATTGTTGATTTGGTCCAAGGTATTGTTACCCAAGATCTCATTAGGTAATGTCAAGGCTAATTTGATGATGCTTTGAAGCCATGAGGTGCATGTGAAAAATTTCAGTACAAGGATCCAACATTGAAAGCAATTTATAACTTTGTTAAGCATATCATGGGAAAAATGGAAATTCATACTTGAGACGCTGTATGTACAAATGCAAGGTTTCACTGAAATTTTGGCACACCAATATTCAATATCAATATTCAAAGTTTCTTTATCCATGTTATTAAGAGCAGAGAGTGATGGCATCATTGTCATTGATGGCAAAAGAGCAATACATCAAGGCAAGGAGTAGAAGTAAGGTATACATGGGCAGGAGCAAAGGAGCAACAAGGTACACAAGAGCATGCAAGGTATTGACAAAGGAACAATGTTTGTAGCAAGGCATGTTTGATATGTAGGAACAAGAGCAAGGTTGATGGCAAATGCTTTAGAAGAGATGTTGCAGAGATGCAAGGTAAGACAAAAGCATGATCATTGTTGTGATGCAAGACAAAAGCAAGACTCCATGACAACAAAGGAAAAATTCTATGACAACAAAAACAAGACAAGACTTAACACAATTGAGGCAATGGCATGAAGAAAAGATGGCTTTGATCATATTGATGACTTTGGAGAATGAATGTCGCATACATGTGATTGCATTGCTTTCATATGTTGTGTGCATATTATTTGCATTAGAGAGTGTTTGCACTATGTGCATGTGTTGTAATCTTATAATGTTACTTTTGGCATTATGATGATATTGGTGTACCTAATCATTATAGATGGCTGAAATAATATGTGGTGGAGTGCTTATTTATGTTGTAATATTCAAAATATGAAGAACACGGAAACGAATGAGTGGAAGGAAAAAAGTCAAGCCTATTCACTTCATATCCTTATGTGGAATAGAAATAGCCAGAAGAGTGTTTGCACTATGCGCGTGTGTTGTAATCTTATAATGTTACTTTTGACATTATGGTGATATTGGTGTACCTAATTATTATAGATGGTTGAAATAATGTGGTAGAGCACTTATTTATGTTGTAATATTCAAAATATGGATAAAATGGAAACGAATGAGTGGAAGGAAAAGAGTCAAGAATGTTCACTTCATATCCTTATGTGGAATATAAATATCCAACAAAATATATTTATAAAAGATGTGATTTTGGAAGGCAAGAGGAGGTTAGAGAGTTGGAGAATGTGTGAGAGATGATTGAGGTTTTGTGCATTAGTTACCTGGCACATATGAAGCTTATGTGAAGTAGATTTGAAGGGAGGAAGAGGCAAAAATGGAGATGGAGATATGCAAAATGTATGACCAGGTAAACTAGCACATTGTTGTTTCTTTTTTATATCAAGGGATTGTAGTCTCCTTTCAAGTTGTGCCTTGATAAATATCCAGTTCGAGCTATTTGGGGTAGGAGCCCCTTATAGATTGTAGCCTGCAAAAAACGTATGGGAGTTGGAGCTTCCTTGCATGTTGTAGCTTGTGGAAAAATTGAGGTAGCAGCCTACAACAAATTAGATGTAATAAGGAGTAGGAGCTTTCCATTGCATCACAACAATAATAAAATCGTGGCTTTCTCCCTTCATGGGTTTCCACTTATATCTGGTGTCAATATGTGTTGTTATTATGTGTTAATGTGATGTTTTGGTACATTTATTACTACTTGTTCACATATTCAATATGTTGGTCATTACTTGTTACGCTGCTCAGGTAATGTCCATGAATGGACTAAACTGATTCACCCTCCACCCCCTCTCCCCCCCGCGTCTCAATTAAGTTAAGTTTGCATCAATTGGTATCAGAGTCAGTGCCTTCGGTGTGAGCTTAACAACTTGAAGGTAGATCTGGTTAATTCATGGATTATCAAAATGTATCTATGCTTAGTACATCAAAGTTTCATGAATGGAGAAATAAGGTTAAAACATAATTGGTAGCTCTTGGACTCGGTGTATGGAAGATTGTATGTGATGGTTACTGCAAAGACTCTCCCTCTGTGCAAGAACAATAGTGGAATGCTAAAGCAAAGTGTGTTATGTATAACAATCATCATAATAAGGATTTTGGTACAATAATAGACTTAAATTCTGCAAAAGAGATCTAGGATAGATTGCAACTTATTCATGAAAGATAGACTAGTGCCAGTAGTACAAAAAAAGAGGAGAAAGAGGAAGAAGAAAAATATCTTTCAAAAAGAAAGTGTTCAGTCAAATGAGGTCTCTGATAGTGTGAATGAACCTTATTGCCATGAAGAAAATATAGTTGAAGAACAAGTCAAGCTTGACATAGCCTTGACTGAAATAGAAAGGTTGAAGAATGAAAACAAGGAACTGAAGAAACTATTGCAGATATGTGATGAGAGAGAGCACGAGGATAAGGAGGAAATTGTTAGCTTGAAGACACAACTTGAAGAAGCAAGGATATTAGGAGAGGGTATGAACAATCAATTGGAGAAAGAGATACAGGGTAAAATATTAGAAGTTGAAGTTATCTCAACAAATAATGAATTCGAAGAAAATAACAGATTGTGTAAACAACTAAAAGAAGAGAATGTATCCATGAAGAACTTAGAAAAATCAGCCATTATAGAGGACACAACAACCTTGAAAAGACGTGGAAGAAGGTAAGCAACAAAATCAGAATGAAAATAATGAGTCGAGAAAATTGCATTTTGCAA
The DNA here is from genome assembly GCA_000404065.3 of Pinus taeda. Lineage (NCBI taxonomy): Eukaryota > Viridiplantae > Streptophyta > Pinopsida > Pinales > Pinaceae > Pinus > Pinus taeda. The sequence continues at coordinate 81,128 of APFE031007648.1, read as the reverse complement.
AAAGGTAATTTGCTCCAGGTGATGAGTTGAGCAAATTTGGAAGATCTCAAAGGAGATTCTTTTCTCTTGTGAAAAATGCCATCTATTATTCTTTCCATGGACCTAGACATGTAGCTGCAAAATGTAAGAGAACGCAAATCAAAACCTATCAGCAGCAGATGCAACAAACAAGAAGGATCCCTCAAGCATGCAAACAGAGAAGAAAAGTATACATCAGGTACATAAATAATTTCTATGGCTATTGCTATCTCTGTAATGAATTTGGACATAAAGTTGTTGAATGTAAACTATTTACAAAGAAGAGAACAAGAATACACACACAATTTTCGCCATATTTTGATAAAATAAATGTTATTTATGTAGCAATCCTGGTCACATGGCAAAAGACTGCAAGCTACTATATACCCTAAAGAGTTCTAGACATAAGATGGACACTGTAAGCAAATCAAATAAGGAAGGAAATGCAAATAATGGAAGGCAATCTACGCAAGTGTGGAAGAGGAAGAGAAATGAACAACTTGTTGCTTCAATGACACAATGAAGGCATCATGGTTTCAATGGGAGCTGGTCTAAGAAGCAAGGTAGTCATCTAGTCCGTATTAGAAGAGCAAAAACATCCCAAGGGGAGAGAAGCCCATAAAATGTGAGAAGATAATGGACATGGTGAGATCACAGTTGGCATGGAAAACGTGAAGTAAACAAATACATATACATGTAGAGGCAACAATTAAATAAATAATGGTGAGAAAGCCATAGGAGGAGTGGCAATATCATGAGAACAAACTCAGTTGGCAAAAGTGAAAATAAGAAGGAAATCGATGTTGTTGGGCAAGACCGGGTTAAGAGCTATAGGGGCATCACATGTGAAGAAACCTACAAAAAATAAAAATGAGAGGTGTTGGAAACATTGAGGGGCGGCGGGGGTTGTTACAGATCCATTTGGGCACATCAAAACTCAACATCCAAATCAGTGTTTTAGGGCTCATCATACCATAATTTCAATTGCTTTATGCCCTAAACAAGTCACCCCTTTGAATGCCTCCTTCCCAGAGAGTTTCATGACTTGAAGACATCCAAAAGTAGCCTCTAGAGGGACTAGCGCAGGTAAGCCCTTATGAAGGTCTACTGCAGAGCAGTTAAGTCCACTGCTAGGGTGCTCTGCGGAGCACTTAGGCTTCCTTTCACCCGTGCTGGGTGAGAATGAGCAAAATTCACATAGGGTTTGGGGAATATTCTTATCTTTTGGAGTCATCTAGAAGTTTTCCTCACTTATCAACTCCCATGAGCTTGAAAATAGATGAGGAATGCATTAAGGTGCATCCTATCCTCTCATCCCTTCCTCCATGGAACTAATTCTAAGTATGGAAGGCCATTCAATGCCACCATTAATGACAAAACCTCCATCTTCCTATAAATTGACCACTCATGTAAGTGATTAGGGGCTGGATTATGTTGAATTGTAAGGAGATAATGCTTCTATGATATTTGGATTTGAAGCAAGTATTGTGATGCTACAAGTTTGTTATGCTTTTGATGTGATGTGGATGGGATCCAAGCTAGAGGAATGGCTTTGAATCAGACATCGATGGTTGTAATTCCTTCTTCTATCTAATAAAGTGTTTGAACCTTTTTCCCATATGTTTGTATTGTTCCATAATGCTTATGTGTGTGAATTGTATTTGATTCTTTTCACTTATATTCAATAGATCGTATTCTTTGATCAATTTTTGTCTTCTGTTGTGTTTGCAGGGTACTTCTCAAGCGGATTAAGTACGGGAAGGAGCAACGGAATCGATACAAGGGAGACGAGAGGAAAACAGAACTACAGGTAGGCCTTCTATCTTTTCATCTTATCTATTGTTTATAAGAAAAGTCTAAAACACTTTAAACTATTGTTCTAGATACATCTACTTATCTAGGGAATTAGTATTTATCCAGAGATGCTAAATTCTCCAAAACAAATTGGCGACCATACTAAAGAAAGAATCCTCTTTCCTAGTAGCTTATCCACCTCCTAAGACATCCTTGTAGACCTTATTTGTGTTCATAGATTGTAATTCAGCTGTTTACATTGAATAATTGGTCAAAATTGTGTCAAATTGCCTCTTGAAATGGCTTACTATCACCAGCGCAGGCTTGTGTGGGACACAGTGTGCTGCAAAGCATCCCTGGCTTAGGGACAGTGCTTTGAAGCACACTGTCTCCCACTCTGGGTTGCGCTGATCCTCCTAGGATCAGTTTCCCCCCTTTCGAAAGAGTTTTTTCCAACTTTTATCTGTTTGATTGTTTGATGTTTGATCAATGAATGTTCTGTTTCGGAAAATGAGTTTTTATCTCCTGGTCTAGCCCAACTTTGATTGGATTGATTAATGTTTCTTCATGTTTTCTTTGTCATTATCAATCAATAGTCAAAGTTAGGATATAATTGATTAATCTTCATTCGAAAGAAAGTGTCGTAAAGTTGTCTATTCCTTCAAATTAGAACTATTGTAAAAGTCTTCGTTCTTATGAAAGATTGATTGATTGTATGTGCATATTTCCTTTGTTCTTATTCACATTAAGGAAATTGAAAAGAAATACATGCATGTTGCATTGAAAAAGTTTGTGTGTGTTCATAGGAATAGTGTAGGGAAATTGCATTTAGATTGTGCTCTTTTCTCTTTGATCGAAAGAAATCTGATTGCTCTATCCCTAAGTACCTAGGATTTTCATCGTTAAATTGAAAGGAAAGAATTCTTATCATGATAGTTGCATTCCTAGGAATTTCAGAATATATCACATGGTGAACTTGAAAGGCAAATTCCTAAGCAAGGTCAACTTAAAATTAACATCAATTTACCTAATGGAGCATTGTCATTAACGAGAACATTTAGTGGTTCTAGGCTAGAGACGTGTTCCGGCGTTGTAAAACAAAGCTGCGATCGCTGACTTATCTGCAATACATCCTGAGTGTGATACCTCATTCCACGTACGTGAGTATATCGTAGCTCGTCCACGTACTTTCGGGTATATAGGGCAGTGTTGCAGTATGTAAAGTATATGGGAATGCTCTCAATGTGCGGTTTTGCATTAGACAATGCTTATACGGACTGAGCCTCCACGTACCTTTGGGTATATATAGGAGGACAACTCTAGGTTGCTATCCATCCTTAAGTAAGGGAGTCGGCTGTCTTGTAAACTGTGATACACTGAACACACCATTCGGGGAGATTGCTTGCCCGTATTTCTTGGTTTGCCAGGAGGTATTCTGTAGTTCACAGTTTCTTAGTAAACCTTTTGCCTAGTATACCCCTTTTTGTTAATTTCTTTTTTGATAATAAAATTAATCAGCAATCATGGAGGAACATCAACCCTTACCCCGTCGTTTGCGGAGAACAACGAGCAAACCGCCTTTGCCACCCGAAGCGACACCTATTTGGACAAAGCGGTCTTGCTTAACTGAGTCTAGTACATCAAGAACTCCTAGTTCTTCATCTGAATTACTTGAATCATCTATTTCGGTAAGTACTGAGACTCCAGTTACTCCAACCATTTCTGGTATATCCGTTTCTGAAGAAGAAGTTTCACAATTACCTGAGGACATTAGCACTGATCCTAGTGAAACAGTGACCAATATTGTTCAACAACAAGTTGATCCTCAACTTGAAGTTGCTCAACAAGAAAGTACTTCTGAACTTGAATCAGTTCAACTGAAAGTTAATCCAGAACCTATCCCAGTTCAAACAGAGGTTACATCTGAACCTGAAGTTGTTCAAAAACCTCTTTCTGAAACTGTTGTTCATTTACCCGAACATCTGGACTTCGAAATTGAACATTCAGAAGTTGTTACTTTACCGGAGGACGATCAATTGGTTACCCCTCAGACATCAGTAACTATTGAAACTTCAACTTTATCAACACCAAAGATCTTTTACGGACTTGATGGTGAAGTTCTTCTACTAGGTCTAATTGCTATAGAGGAAGAATTGGAAGAAGATTATATACTTGGAACCCCTTTCCACTTTGGAACTAGGCTTTATATTTACCCTCATACTCTTCATTTTACTGCTCCGTTTGATCCTGCTTATTTTCAAGTACTCGTTGATTCTTTAGGACAACTTTTAGGTCAGTTAACTATAGCTGAACAATCTTCAACATCTTAGACTGTATCATTTGATGTAGCTGCGGCATAATCTTCTGTTGCAACCTCCTCAATGTTTTCTACCACACTTGAGTCACACCTATATGGTGAACCGTCTGTCCCGGTTGGTTACCAATCTTTATCTTGAACCCACTCAGGGGTTGCTTCTACACCATGGTCATCACCCATGTCCTCAACCAGAATTTTACTTAGTTCTTCTCTAACGCGAATTCAATAGTTTGATCCTGCATATCAATATCAAGCTGGGCAATCTGGTCAACAAAGACCTATGTATCCATTAAATACTGGATTTCCACCATATGGAGAGCAATATGCTTATTCACCGTATCCTCCTTATTCCAAAGGACCATCATATGGTAATATCCCACAGTATTTAGATCAATCTGGAATTAGAGTTTGTCAATGGCAACCAACAATGCTAGTTCAACCAAGGCTTGTGTATCCAATACAACCAATGCAAACTGTGTCAGCTATTCCTACTACACCTGTTGTTACTACTGTACCACAGTGACAAGTTCAAACTACTGTATCTCAACCAGTACAAACTGATCCTTCTACCTTGCAACCACAAGTTTCAGGTCAAGAATTTCAAATTCCTCAAGTTGTTCTACAACAACCACTTGTTTCCAGGGTTCAACAACAACCTCAGGTTAGTAGACCCTTATTTGGACTGACCCAAGCTTACACTGGTATAGTTTATTCACAACCTGGCCAACCTTTCATTGCTGGTCAACAACAACCGTTAAGTCAACAACAGTTGTAACACCAACAACACCAGTTGATTCAACAACCGTGGCAACCTCAATTTCAACAACCCCAATTCCAACAATTCCAACCCGAATTTGGACTTGCTGAACAGGTTCAACCTGGGTTTGGTCAATATCAAGCTTACCAAGGTCCTGGTCAACAAGGCTTTGCATGTTATGGACAACCACAAATTCAACCTCGTTATCAACAACCACCTTATGCTGGTTTTGTTCAACAACAACCATACCAAGGTTACCAAATGCAGATTCCCTATGTTGGTGTGTGAAGACCTATTGCTCAGGTAATTCCGTCATATCCCGGGTATGATCAACCTGACTTGAATCAATAGTTGCCATTTGTAGCAACTTTAGAATTACCAGATTTAAATCGAATCACTAATGATCCAATCTTATATGCACCTTGGTGACCGATAATTCTGCATAAGTTACCATCTGACATCTCGAAATTTAACGGAAATCCTAGAGAAGACCCATCAAATCATATCATGACCTTTCCTTTGTGGTGTTCATCAAACTCCTTAAATGATGATTTGGTTAGACTTCGTCTTTTCCAAAGAATAGTTACCAGTCCAGCTACTAAATGGTACATTGAGTTACCAAGAGCTTCTGTCGACAATTTCACCACTTTAGCCACTACATTTTTGACCCATTTCCAGTTACCCATCAGATACGAGATTGGAACAGAACTCCTAACCAACTTTAAACATACTACTACTACCCATATATCAGATCATATTCATGAGTGGCGACGTCGTCGTCGAATGGTTAAGACATATGTTCCCGATCAGCTTTTAACTAAGTGGTTCATAAAATCCTTGTTGCCATCAATCACCGAGGATGTGGCAAAAGGTGGAGTTGTCACAGAAGAGCAAGTAATTGCTCATGCCTAATACTTGGATTTGATTTACACACAATCCGACACGCTTTATGATAAAATTCCCACTGCAGCCCGACTAGCTTTCACTGTTCCTCCTCTTCCACAATCGAGTAAGGACTCTCATGCTAGTGATGGTGTGATTGGTTCTTTGAGCATGAAAACGGCGGGAAGACCAACTGGTCAAGCCCTTGCTGTTACCAATCAAACTACCAATGCATCAGAAAATACTCTTGCTTCCGAAATTAATGCCGTGTCATCTGACAAAGGAAAAAATCCAAAGCAACCAGGAAGCAAGAAAAAGGGGAAAACAAAAAGAAGCAAGATAATTCCCCTCCAGAGAAATCATCTGATTCCTCTGCTTCGGCAAGGAAACCTCGTTATCCATGTCTAATCTTTAATGACGAGCATTTTACAAGAGATTGTCCACACTGCTCCAAGGTCTCTAAACTTTTAAAGTCTTCAAACACATCGGTAGTGTTGTCTGATCCGTTTTGAAACTCAGAGACACATTTGGTTGCAATAGACCATGCTTCCACACCCCAAGTACTCATGTTATCCATCACAAAGCCACAAAACAAAGTTTTGGTGTCAACGAGAAACAAAGATTATGGAAATCCACCATTGTCGTCGAATAATCGGGCCACTGATCAACCTAATCCTTCGACTTCGACTTCATCTGACAATATTCCACCCATTGTACCAGAATTGACAATAAAACCACCAAAGGGAGTTGTGCACAAATTGACATTTAACCCTCAGGCTCGAGCAGTGCAGAATTATAACATAGTGGAAGATCTTGCTCAATCACCTTCTGCTATGTTGACACTCGAGGTGTTGCAAAACTGTCCCTCCCAGAAGCAGGGTTTACTGTCAGCAATTGGCGGAGTAGATCCTATGAATTCTAATCTTGTGGTTTTTAACCATGCAGGATATACACCATAGTTACCTGCGCATTCAGATTTCCTAATTCGAGCAAAAGCTCTCAATAAGAATGTTCATCGAACTATTATTGATGAGGGGGCATCCACTTGTATTATGTCAATGAGCTGTTGGAAAACACTTGATTCACCGCCATGGTCACGATCACCAACCACGTTGAAAGCTTTTGATGGAAGAACATATACTCCTTGTGGGATTTTGAGTAACCTTCAAATCGAACTAGGGGCCAAAACAATTACTGTTGAAGTTGAGGTAGTTGATGGACCTCTTGATTACAACATTTTACTGGGAAGGCTATGAGTCTTTGCTATGGCTACTGTGGTTTTCACATACTTTCGTACTATTGCATTCCCTTTCAAGGGTGGAATCACAGTGATTGATCAGCTAGCCTTCTTTGCCAATAGTTCGCAGGCTACGGGAAGCATTCTGTTGGTACACGGAGCCCCGCTATCACTTCAAAGTGTTGGAGTAGGTCTCTTTAAAGATCCTTCCCTAATGGGTATTTTTACCCTACCGTCATCATCTGATTTGGCGGAAGTGGCAAGAATAGAGACTTGCAACATGATTTTCTCCATCTCATCTGATTTAAGGAGGATTACCAACAAGGTTGAAGTTGATAGCAATATTGAGGTGATGTCGTTAAGCCCCATTGAATCATCTAGCAATCAATTTTTCAGGTTTGTGTGGCAAACCCAAACCTACACTCAACAATTGTATGGGTAGACCATTCATTAGAATATGGTACTTCTTCAGATCCTTTTTCACATATACATTCTACGGATGAAGGAATCATCCAATCAATGATGATATGAGAAGAACCAGGGGAAGATTATCATCATCGTTCCCATCTTGTAGATGACATTGAAGATTATTCAAATGAACTAAACCACCCGTCAGTCATTGGTTTCCTATCGAATTCAGTTTTCATAGACACAATAGAATCTGAGCGAAACCTATCAAATATTGAAGAAACGATTTCTATTAATATTTCGACCAAGCCTAATAATGTAGAGAATATTCATGTCGAAAAATCTTGTTCTCCATTATAACTCGATAATTACCATACTCTCTTTCATGAATTTAGAGATATCTTTGCATGGCCTTGTGAGGAGATGCCATGCATTGACTCTAGTATTGTTGAACACGAAATCAAAATGTGCCCTGATGTCAAGCCAGTTCACAGCGGCTTTGACTTGTTCATCCAAAGAAAGCTACTGCAATTAAAGCAGAAGTTGAAAAACTTTTGCGGGCTGGTTTTATTTACCCTGTTCCTCTTACTCACTGGGTTTCCAACATTGTGCCTATCATGAAGAAACAAGGAACAATTCGAGTGTGCACCGATTATAGAGATGTGAATCAGGCATGTCCAAAGGACAATTATCCTACTCGTTTTATCGACCAGATTATTGACGAATGTGTCGGGTGCAAAATATTCTCATTTACGGATGGATTTTCAGCTACAATCAAATCAATATTCGCCTAGCAGGACCAATCGAAAACAACTTTTATTTGTCCATGTGGCACATTCGCCTATAGGAAGCTCCCATTCGGTTTGAAGAATGTTGGGGCCACCTTTCAGAGAGCAATCAAGTATGCCTTCCATGACATCAAACACATTGTTCAACCTTACCTTGACGATTTACCTGCTCTTTCACGAAAGTAGACTGATCACCCGTAACATTTGAGAGCAATGTTTTTACGGTGCCAACACTACAAGATACGACTCAATCCACACAAGTGTGTGTTTTGCGTTGGTTTTGGTCCATTGTTATATTTGTAGTATCTAGAGAGGGGATTCGACTCGATTCATTAAAGGTTCAAGCAATTCTGGATTTGCCTCTACCTTCAAATCTTTTACAGTTACAGAGACTCTAAGGGAAAGCAAACTTTCTGAGGAGGTTCATTTCTAATTACGCTGAGATCACGAAAGGTTTTACACGTCTTTTGAAAAAGGAGATACCCTTTCATTGGGATCAGGTTGTGCAAGCTTCCTTTGATGCTCTTAAAGATACCTTGATTAAAGCTTCATTAATGTACTCTCCAAATTATCAAAATGACTATTACTTGTATCTTGCCGCTGCAGATACAACCATTGGCATGGTTTTAGTCCAGGAAGAAAATGGGATCGAACATCCGATTTATTACTTGAATCGTAATCTCAACAATACAGAAAGTAAGTACTCTTATGTCGAAAAACTAGCTTTGACAGTTGTGCAAACATCTTGTTATGGAAAACCACTGTCATTTCAAATTGCAACCCTATGACATACATTTTGTCACGTCAATTGCTGGGGGGCAAATACTCAAAATGGATAGTTATTTTACAGGAATTTGATTTGGAATTCATCAAGTCCAAAGCAAAGAAATCTCTAGTTTTCGCTGAGTTACTATGCGACCTCCCCTCGACCTCCATTGATTCAACATCTAAACCATTAATATCGGATGAGTCTCTGTTTCTAATTTCGTCATCTGACGCATGGTATGGAGATATACTGATCTATCTCTAGATCCAAACTTTCTGGCAAGATATCTCTCGCTCGCAACAACGACGTATTCGTTACCAAGCCAAAGATTATCTGATCATTGGCGACACACTTTACCATCATGGTGTTGATACGGTTTTACAGAGGTGCTTCACGCATGAGGAAGTCGAGAAAGCATTGAATGATTGCCATTCAGGTGCCTATGGTGGACACTTATCAGGATATGCAACCGCACAGAGAATTCTCCGCGCTGGTTACTTCTGGCCAACTATATTCAAAGATTGTATTTTTGCTGTCAGAGGTTGTCATGCATGCTAGATATATGACCGAAAAACTAGATTACCACTTGCGCCATTGCATGCAGTTGTTACTGTTGGCCGATTCGCTAAATGGGGCATTGACTTTATGACATGTAACCCCACCTCAGCCGGGAGGCATGGGTATATTATAGTTTCCATTGACTATTTTACCATGCGGTTGCCCGGTTTGGTGTACATAAGTCATAGTTACAAATCATGGGTCACATTTTCGCAACCACATGATGGCTGAATTGACTGCTAAGTTAGGACTGTCACATGATAGTTCTACCCCGTATTACCTGCAGGCGGATGGACAAATTGAGGCCATCAACAAAGTCCTGAAGCAGATGTTGCAAAGAATGATAGGGGTTCATAAGAGAAACTGGCACTTAATCCTGTACTCTGCCTTGTGGGCATATCGAACCTCGGTGAGAAATGCATCTGGATTCACACCCTTTCAGTTGGTGTATGGTTTGGAAGCAATCTTATCGATACAATGCGAAATTTCATCGCTCAAACTCGCGATTGACCTGTTACCCAACACTTCTGAAGAAGAAGCGCATTTCTTGGAATTAATCCATCTGGATGAAACCCATCGTGATGCCACATTGGCTAACGAAGCACATAAGAAATGTATTAAGGCGCAATATGATAGAAATGTCAAGCCTCGTATCTTCTCAGAAGGAGACCTGGTCTTGCTTTACGATCAAGAAGTTGATAAACTTGGAGCAGGGAAGTTCGAACCAATGTGGATGGGTCCTTATGTTGTCAAGCGTGTTTTCGTAAAAGGAGCCTACGAGTTGGTAGATTATGATGGGATTCCATTGTCGCAGCCCCGAAACAGGCTGTACCTCAAACATTACTATGCTTGATTAAGTGTAGTAAAACTCATTGTATATATGCTTTCGTTGCATGTGTGTGTGTATATTTTAGAGATTTTTATCTGGTTAGTAATCCGCTTTTCACTTGTTGCAGATATCGGAGTCTTCGAAAACCTTTTTTGGTTACGCTAAAGGTGCTAGTCATAGTACGTAGAATTTGTCGTCTACAACATGAGCTATTTTTGCTCCAAGTGGCGAGTTGGTGAGTTTCCAAGGGATTTGTATCGGTCGATCGAAAAACAATATCGCTGAGTATAGCGCGTTGATTGAACTACTCTCTGATGCCATTTCACTTGGCATTCACCGAGTCATCGTTAGGCTGGACTCGCAACTCGTTGTACTACAACTAACAAATATTTATACTGTCCGAAATCCAACATTTTTTCGTATGTTCCTTAGAGTTCATATTCTGGAAAGACGTTTTGAACACATTCAATATCAACATATTTCCAGAAATCTTAGCACGTTAACTGATTCTCTAGCGAGTTATGTGTTAAATAGACATTTGCGACACATGTAAAAGTAGTATTTTCAATTCACATCATCAGTTGAATAGGATTGCATATAACCATAGAAAACTCTGAAAGTAAAATAGCTAGGTGTTTTAAAAGTTTTTACAAAATTTGTGCCCAAGGCACATTTGGTCATTTGACCCAGAAACTAAAAAATGCATACAAAACACCCAAAGTAGATCTAGTGGTACTCATGGTGACAGGTCACAACCTGTGCTATCATGCGTAAAAGCCTGGCCCAACGGTTAGGAACACCAATAGTGTGGCGCTGTAGCCTCATAGGTAACTCTTCGATCCAGATATCCAGAATACCAAGGGTTAATCCCTCTATGTGATCCTGCAACGCAACTTTGCTAACGTTTCGGCCAAATCCAAGTCCTAGAGAAATGCTCTCTTGATGTTTCTTTGCGATGGCCCACCTGCAACCTGCTGGTGTCCCGCAGGTCGAATAGTACCCATATCTGTATGCATAAGAGTAATTTTAGTTTAGTCTTGGAAACATTAAAAAACACAAAAAACATGTAGAAACTTGAAAAAATAAAAAAAACACTTTGGTTAAACAACTTACCCATAACACCCCATTATGCTCCAACTGGTAGAATCATATCTGGATCTCCACGGAAATCCATCCCTGAGTATGGATGCTTCTCGATAACAAGATGTTGTCACTCAAGCCAACTAAAAAATGCAGGTGAGAAAATGATTGTTGACTGACTCGCATGTTGAGTCATCAATTCAACCCACCTCTGCGTACGTGGATCTCTAGGACCAACCACACCTAGTGATACATGCTGTGGTTGCATCAATGGGATTCTTTCTAAGGCAAAAGCAATTAAGATCGAACCATAGCATAAATTCTTCGTCTTGCCGCTTTTTACCTTAACCAGTTGTTCTTTAAGTAAAGAAAGCACAACCTCACACTAATTGAAAACTTTTGGTTCTAGACACTCTAGTGCATACTGCATATAAGATCTGTTCGCCAGATGTAGTGTCACACTGCCAGCCAACCATGTGATTGTGAAGATTGTTCTTAAATACAAATCACCTACATCCCTGATATTTATTTTCCCATCCTTGCTAGGCTGTGTACCTGGCTGACAAAACTATCTGATATAATCTCTCATCGATTCACCTCCATGGGAAAATCCAGAAAGTGAGATGGGGGCACCTCGCCTCGACAGTCTGGTAAGGAAGTAAATATCCTCAATGGTAATAGGTACCATTTTGTCCCTAATGTGAAAGTCTGATCTGTCGGATCCCATGCACGAACAAGGAACTATGGTAGTTCTATTTGTTACCTCATTTTGGACAACTTAAAGTATTTGAATAACCCACAATTTCTGAGGGCCTCAACTGTACCCGGGTTGTTTAGGGCAACCATGTCTTGTTCTTCATGCTCTCTTTCTCACCATGTAATCGACATTCTGATCCGATGAAAGCCTGAAACACAATCATAAGCTAAATTAGGATCCTTTCCATGGAAAAAACAGGGAAAATTTTGGAGCAAATAGCTAAAAAAACTTGGGAAACTTGCCCAGCGCAGCCAAGGCACAGAGACAGTGCGTTGCAGAGCATCTAGTCTTTTATCTGGGTGCTCTTCTGCACAGTTTTCGATGTGAAAGTCTGTGTTGATCCGAGGGAAAAAAATGGAACCCTAGGGGCCCCAAAAAACCCTAAAATTTACATGAAATGACATAATAATGACTTGAAAAGAAAGTAGAGAGGTTTAGTTCCTACTTGGTCCGGACGACTCGAGAAATGGTCCGCAGAATCTCTCGCAATTAGCTGGTGAAAATAGAGGTAAAAACTAAGTTCAAAGCACAAAATTGAATGGTAAGTTCCAAATGGTAAAATGTCATGGTAAAAACTTGCTTTATGTTTATTTCATATTCATTAATCGAGTAAACATTAGTACTTACCTATTTTTGCCTATGAAACAGATATTTTTAATCCATTTGGTGATGTCTTGAGTAGGTTTTGCAACTAATTTACATAATCCAACGTGCTTGATTGTAAGTTGTACCTTTGACCATAGAGCACACTTTTATCTCTTTTTTCAAGCTTTGTTAAAAACGAAAAAGGAACCCCCTTGGAGTCTTCTTTAAGCTCTTTTCAGAGTCTCTAAATATGAAAATATTGTCGAGCGCTTGTCCTTTCCATCTCGTTAATGGATTGGAAATGATATCTCTCTTGTATTATTTTATGCTTTTTCGGGCTTGAGAGAATAATTTACGAAAAAGAACTTGTGGAGTTTTCTTTTTGTCCCTTTTCAAACTCTCTAAACATGAAAAGGACTAAGTTATCTTTGTCGCTAAATTCGTTAAAAACATCAAATAGTGACAAACTTGTCCATCTAGACATGACCGAGTTTCACCTTCGCTAGACTTATTAAAACATCAAATAGCGATGGATTCGCCCGAAGGGTGAAATTATACAACAAGCATATGTTATCCTCCTCAAGCTTGATAAAAATAAAGAGCTACTAGTCAGCAATGACTGGGGAAAATGGGAAAAGGGGAAAACCACTTTATGGTAGCAGGTCGCTCTTGAACATGATACTTTTACTCCACCGTGATTATTTGGGTTGGGTTATTAGCTTGATGGTTATCACACCATTGGTCTATCATACCATCCATCACTTTGTTTTGGGTCAATGCTACCAATTCACTTTAGTGTCGTCAACATGTTCAAGATAAGTCATTCAGTCAAAAATTCATCTTTTGCAATACCATAAACCTGCATTTTCATGATTTCCATTCTTGAACCTTGTGTCGTCAGTCAAATTCCATCTCTAAAATCACTACACTCGTTTTGTGTCGTTGATGTGGGATATATCAAGGCCCTCCTGCGACGGGTCGCTTCTTGTCGACATCAACACATTATCCAAGAAGTTGACTTAGAAACACCCATTCAGTACCTTGGGGTTTGCATGCATCAATGGTAGGTTTCTTGCTTCCGGCGATAGGCATACATCAATGGCCTTCGACTAAAAGACTTTTTATGGTGTTCGACATCAAATCATCCATTCACACCATGCAAAATGTACTACAGTACCTTGAGGATCATTATCATTATCGGTGATTTCTCACATTTGTTAACAACTTACATCATTGTCTGGTAATCAGATGGTGTCTTTCCATGTTCGACTTCAGATCACATATTCACATGGTTAGACTCATACTTGAGTGAATGGTTGAACGAGATTGAGGACCCCAGATCTAGTTTCATCCATCCGGGCTACGATTTTAGGAGTACTAAATCATATGAACAATGGATTTACATTGATGGTAATCCGATCATGGGTCTATATCTGTAGACGACTGTTTATGTACATGTAATGAAAATTTATAAGTTGAGCATGGGTATACCTTCCTTCGACAATTCATGTAAAATCAAATATCATGATATATGTATTATAATTGATGCAGGTCACCTTCCACTTTGATACCTCTTCATCACATCGTAAAGCATTTCATTCGACATTGGCATTTTTCCAATTTCATGCTTTAGGGGGCTGTTACAGATCTATTTGGGCACATCAAATCCCAATATCCAGATCAGTGTTTTAGGGCTCACCAAAACCTAATTTTAGTTGCTTCATGCCCTAAACAAGTCACCCCTTTGAATGCCTCCTTCCCAGACAGTTTCATGATTTGAAGACATCCAGAAGTAGCCTCTAGAGGGACCAATGCAGGTAAGCCCTTATGAAGGTGCGTTGCAGTGCAGTTAAGTCCACTGCCAAGGTGCTATGCAGAGCACTTAGGCTTCCTTTCACCCGCGCTGGGCGAGAATGAGCGAAATTCACATAGGGTTTGGGGAATATTCTTATCTTTTGGAGTCATCGAGAAGTTTCCCTCACTTATCAACCCATATGAGCTCGAAAATGGATGAGGAATGAGTTAAGGTGCATCCTATCCTCTCATCCCTTCCTCCATGGAACTAATTCTAAGTATGGAAGGCCATTCAATGCCACCATTAATGACAAAACCTCCTTCATCTTCCTCTAAATTGACCACTCATCTAAGCGATCAGGGGCTGGATTATGTTGAATTGTAAGGAGATAATGCTGCTATGAGATTTGGCTTTGAAGCAAGTATTGTGATGCTACAAGTTTGTCATGCTTTTGATGTGATGTGGATGGGATCCAAGTTGGAGGAATGGCTTTGAATCAAACATCGATGGTTGTAATTCCTTCTTCTATCTAATAAAGTGTTTGAACCTTTTTCCCATATGTTTGTATTGTTCCATAATGCTTATGTGTGTGAATTGTATCTAACTCCTTTCAGTTATATTCAATAGATCGTATGCTTTGATCGGTTTTTGTCTTTGTTGTGTTTTCAGGGTACTTCTCAAGCGGATTAAGTACGGGAAGGAGCGACGGAATCGATACGAGGGAGACAAGAGGAAAGTGGAACTACAGGTAGGCCTTCTATCTTCTCATCTTATCCATTGTTTATAGGAAAAGTCTAAAACACTTTAAACTGTTGTTCTAAATACAACTACTTATCTAGGGAATTAATATTTATCCGTAGATGCTAAATTCTCCAAAACAGGGGTGAATCAGTATTCCTTTCAATTAGTATTATTAGTAATTTTTCAGAGCATTAGTTAATCTTCAATTATTATCAGCGTTTGTACAATGATAGCAGTAAACAAAAGGAACATAAATGCACACAGTTTTTAAGGTGGAAACCCCCTCCGAGACGAAAACCACCTGAACGCTTTTCTAATAATTCTTTAATCTTCAACTCCAATTGAAAAGAAAGCTCCAACTTCCTAGAATCTAGAAAAGCATTCTTCTCTAGCTCCCATTGGTTGGACGCTCTAACACCTAAGATTCTTCAGTAGTCAATTGAACAGATGCCCGAACACCTAATGAGCTACAACTCACGCTAGCAGCGCCCTACCACCCTGAAGTTTTCACGACTTGAACCTGTTGGTGACTTCATGCACCACCCTACCACCCTATAGAAGAATAAAAGAAGAATGGACTCTCGTACCAGGGAAAATGGTCCACTTTAAAATGATATAGAATGATGTAGAAGAAGAAGGCACACTAGTCATAACCCCAACTATGACACAACCACCTAATGATGATCGTAGACCTCCCGACACTGCCTCTTCAACTCTTGGAAGACAGATACTTGTACAACTTTTACAATGATGCTTTTACAACGACTCTGTACAATGATACTCTTACAATGACTGTATGCAGTGCTGCCCACTTGGAGACTTCATGTGGTGAACTCTTGCTGCTGTTCTACACCTTGATTGCTGCTCTTGTCATGCTACCCTTTCTCACTCTTCAATACATTAAATTATGCATTGAGTCTTCTCTTGATGAATATATAATACTTGAAAAAGTCTTCAAGGAAATACCCATGACATGATAATAGCAAAACTTACCTCATCTTGCAGAGCATATGTAAGTGCTAAACAAAAACAACAAATTAGAATACAAAGAAATTAATGCAATTAAGATATGAACATGCATATAGAGAAGATACTTACTTGGAGCTTTCCTATGCTGCATCATTTTGTTGCATCTTGCTCTTCGCTGCCCTAGAAATTCTGGTCCTTTGCGGCGCTTGACAACACTTGATATAGTTTTTTTTGCCTTCTAGGAGCACAATATTGAATCTGATGTATCTCTGTGATTTCAGATCCCCAATTTGTGATTTCCGGTCCTGTAGTAGGCCTCTGAGTCTTCTTTCCAATGCCATAGGGCTGACCCGATTTGGATTCTTCAAGACAAAGTTATGCCTAATCTCTCACAATGACCTAATTATGGACTAGTTCAGTAAAGCGAACTTGTATGTCGTGCCACGTGTCACTGTTCCTCTTTCGACTCTGAAATTGATACAAAGAAAACTATAGTCCATGCACTATCTTCCACTTTTTACAGAAATCCAATCTATTTCTCAGAGAGAGAGAGTTATGATGATTTTCCCAAGGTCACCTCTGAGAAGAAGTTCCGGAGCTTGCAAAAGCCCTAACTTCCATAGATCATATCTCCGAAAATATAGCGAACCAAGATCATAAATTTGGTCATGACGTTCATCAGCATTTCAAATCAAATGGGTTTTAATTTCAGCATCTAAGACTTCGTAAAAATAAAGTTATAAAGAAAATGACATGATCACTTATTTTGGAGGATATATGAGATTTATTTTTATAGAGTTGACAGGGGTTTCTACAGAGAATGTTGGAGGGATTTTAGGAGCTTAAACAAATATTAATTATTGACTATTTAATGTCCAAAATCAATGATAAATGCCATGCCACAACCCCATGGGGTTTTAGTCCACTAATTGGGGTTACAAACTTCAATCTTGAATAACTTACAAATTGTGAGGAATTACGAGGAGAGCTATATACTGATAGAAATATATTTTTGAGTAGAGTATTCTTATAATGGTTATGAGACGAGAAACCATGAATGATGATGGCCAATGCGCCATGGAAGTTTAGGGTCATCCTTGGTGTTCTTGGGTTGACATCAATGACAACCTTAGATCATCTTTAGATCAACAATCTCCCCATTTGGCATTGATGGCAACACAAGTACTCCACCTGCAATTCGGGCACCTCTTCCTACTGCCTTCTCTCCCCCTTTGACATCAATGGCAAAGGGTAACTCCCCCTAACACACAACCATCTTGCGGACCTGTACACACTTCCATTCCCCCTTTATTTTTTGAGTAAGGAAAATCTAACTAGAACTTGGGAGAATCCCAAGCTTTTGGCGAAGATATTCAAATGCTTCACGAGGTAAAGGTTTAGTGAAGATATTATCAATTTGTTCTTTTGTACCAACATATTCAAGTTTGATATTATTTTCAGCGACTTGTTCTCTAACAAAATGATATTTGATCAGAATGTGTTTTGTTTTTGAATGCATGACAGGATTCTTGGAGATGTTGATGGCATTGGTGTTATCACAGAAGATGGGAATAGGTTCACTGAATTGTACTTGAAGATCTTGCAAAGTTTGTTTCGTCCAAAGGACTTAAGTACAAGAAGCTGCCGCTGCAATGTATTCTGCTTTTGTTGTAGATAACGCGATTGAGGTTTTATTTTTGCTCAACCATGATATGGGACAACCACCTAGATAGAATGTTGCTCCACTAGTATGTTTATGATCATCAACACTTCCTACCCAATCTGCATCTGTAAAGGCTTGTATAATGAGATTGTTTCCCTTGGAATACCACAAGCCATATTTTGGTGTGCCCTTTAGATATCGAAGAATTTTTTTGACAACAATAATATGTGATTCTTTTGGTGCTTCTTGGAATCTTGCTACTTGTCCAACCGCTTGCATAACATCTAGTCGGGAGGTTGTTACATATATAATATTACTAATCGTAGATCTGTGGAACCTCTAATCCACATCCTTAGATGAGTGTTTTATGCTCAATTTGCAACCTGTTACCATCAGAGTAAGGACGGGTTTGCAATCTTCCATTTTGAATTTCTTGAGCATTTCCTTGATGTACTTGGCTTGACATATAAATATTCGTTTCTCTTGCTGAGATATTTGAAGCCCTAAGAAGTATGTCAACTCACCAAGTAAAGACATCTCGAACTCACTTTGCATCTTTGTAGCAAAGTTCTTACTTAGTTGATCATCATTGCTACCAAAGGTTATATCATCCACATATACCTCAACGATTGTTATATTATATTTATCTATTTGTACGTAAAGATTGCTATCAATAGTACCTTTCTTGAACCCTTGTTGACGTAGATATCCATCAAGACAAGCATACCATGCTTTGGGAGCTTACTTGAGACCATACAAAGCCTTCTTTAACCTATAAACATAGTCTTCTTTTTCTGATAGTAGAAAACCTTTAGGTTGTTCGATGTAAACTTCTTCTTCTAATTCGCCATTCAGAAATGATGACTTAACATCCATTTGGTATTCTTTTATTTTTCTTGAACATGCATAGGCGAGAAACATCCTGATAGCTTCCATTCTAGCAACGAGAGAAAATGTTTCTTCAAAATTGATTCCTTCAACCTGTGCATATCCTTTGTAGACTAATCTTGCCTTGTTCCTGGTAACCTGTAATCCTTCAATTGTTTTGCTCCCCTTGCACCTTTAATGAAACTACCATGTTGTAGACTTGTGCCATATACTGTTGCATAGACTCCTCTTGTACAAACATTAAGGAGTCAACAAGCCAGAATGTTCAAAATAGTGAGTCACCTAATGGGCCATCTTGACTTGAGTCATTATATGAAGCCACTGCTAATTTCTCATGGCCTTTTGCTTTTACAAATCCTGAAAGCATAGCCGTTGAAACCTTGTTATCTGCTTTGTCTTCCTGTACCTGTTTCCTTTTCCAGACCTTCTTATTCCTGCAATCTCGAGCCATGTGCCCATAGTTATGACTCTTGAAGAATTCAATGTTGTCCATAGACGATTCCATTTGATATCTGCAACAGCGAGCACTATGGCCATAGTTATGGCATTTGAAACATTCAGTATTTGGCCCATCTAGCATGTATTATCTTCTGAAAAAATCATCGTGGAACCTGTCTTGTGATCCTGCAAACTTGCTTCTAGAGTCTTGCAGATAATGATTGTACTTGTCAAAAACTTCACAATCCCTAGCCATATGTCCATAGTTAGCACATAAAAATCAATAACCATTAAATAAACGAACATACCTGGAATATTTTTCATTCGTCTTTGGAGGCGATGTTGTAGTTTGTTGTGGTCCTTTGTTCTTGATTGCTTTGGTCTTGTTCTTTTGTGTTGCAACATTCTTCTTTGGCTTTTCGCTTTGATCAACTTGCTTCTTAGAATCATCCTGCGAAGTTGTGGAGCTTATACGTTCATCAACTAGAGCTTTACCATCTTTAATTGCCTTCATTTTTTCTTCTTCATCTGTCTTATCTTGTAAGTGTTCTTTTTGCGATCCCTTGAGTTTGTTGATCTCATCGCAGGTTGCGTCAAATTCTTCTTGCTTTTGAGCAAGATCTTCTTGAAACCATCTTTTCAAGGTCTTCCTTCTTTTTTCTACCTCAACCTGTAGCTTGAGAAGGGTGGTCTTCTCTACTTCTCCGTTGAGAACCTATATCTGTTCCTTCTGCTTCTCATTTTCAATCCTGAGCCTGCTTATTTCTATTGAAGATGTTTCTAATTCCTTTTGCTTTTGGTCAACAACGGATATGTATCTTTGATTAGATTCCTTCATTTCAATTTCTGCTTTCTGCATCTGTTGTGTGATCCTGCTAATATCTGCAAATGCTGTGTCGAGTTCTTGTTGCTTCTATTGGAGTTCTCTCTTGAGGTCTCGTGTCGTTGTATTATTGATTTCTTCCAATGCCCTTGAGCTATTGACATAGTTTTGGACAGTGTTTCCCTTCTTCACTTCCTTATGCAATGAGACTACTTCGGCTTCTAATACTTTCCTTTCTTGATTTCTTTCTTCCAACTTATTTTGAAGCGGCTCTTAATTACATTTGTGTTCTTCAACTTCAATTTTGAGACCTTGAACTTGTTTTTCAAGAGTATTGGAACGAATCTTCTCAGCCTTGAGCTCTTTTATAAGCTTGATTGCCTCCTTAGAAAATTCTTCTATGGTCAGCCCTTCTTCTCCATTGTTTGATACCTCTTATTGTGCTTGCCTATAAACATTACTCTCTCATTGGCTTCTTCTTCACTGTCACTGTCTTCATCGGATGATGAGCTATCTTCTTTAGAGAGAAAGTTCCTTTTGAATCCTTTCTTCTTGCCAATTTTTAGTTTTCTCGTAAAGTAAGCATATTCTCCATCTGAAAAACCTTCTTCATCATCTTCCTTTTCTTCACACTTGTAGGTGCAAGTCTTTGCCTTTGAAGGTTGTTTGTCCTTATTGGTTTTCTTAGATGCATCAAACGCAGTTTCTAGATGCAAAGTACCCTTTTCTTCATCAAGTCTCATTTCATATGCTATGAGAACTCCATGTAATTCCTCTTTGGTTAGTTTGGCCATATTTGCACTGTATTCTAATACCGATACCTTTGGATTGAATCTTCTTGGTAAAGTTCTAAGAATCTTTCAGATAATAGTCTTCTCGTCAACAGGCTCTCCCAATCCTTCTAGGGTGTTGGTTATTTCATCAACGTGTTGGAAGTATGCAACAATGTTGTCATCTTCTTTCATTCTAAGTTGCTCAAATTTTTCTTTGTAGATTTGAAGCTTTGCTTCTTTGACATTTGAGTCACCTTGTGCAACCACGGTTGGTGTAAAGCCATTTTGAACAGTGTCCCATACTTCGTAACATTGCGCCAAGAGATAGAACTCCATTCTTCCTTTCCAGAGTGCATAATTATTTTCATTGAACAAAGGTACACCATTCTTGGTATGCTCCATGATCTTATGGTAACAAGTAGCCCAACTCAAGTTATAAATCCAGAATTTACCTTTTATGGCCCAATGGGTTTTGATATAGGTGTTTTTATTGGCAATTTAATTCTTGTGTTCTTCTCACAAGATGGCCATGGAAACTATGAGAACCAACACCAAGACTATTAACAATGGATTGTTAAACTCATAGAAGAAACATGGAACCTTTTTGAAGTGAAGTTTATTTATTTATGGAATGCAAACACAGAACATTGTGGAGATGCTTATCTAGAAGTTATACATAATAATCCTGAGTTTAGATTTCTCGTGCCGCAAAAGTATATAAAAGATCTATTTCATGACAGTCCTTGGATTTGGTGCTGCAAAAATGATCAGGAGAATTGTTGGGTAGCTCATGTAGAAGATATTAAAAAAACTAGTCATGCATGCATGGGCCCATAGGTCTCAAGGGTTCAACATGGCTCCGATACCAAGTGTAGGGACCAACCCTATAAAATAAAATTTGACAAATGCTAAAAATACAACCATAAAAATAACATTGGGAATTCAAAAATCATTAAGAAATATATAAAACTTTATTGAAATTATCTTTATTGAACATATCATCTAATTTACATGTTAACTAAAACCATAATGAAATCATACAAAATAATACTATAACAACATAGGTACCGTTCACCAGGAGATGAGATTCAAACTTGACTTGCCGCCATTTTCCTTCCTTCGTTGTCAGTCGCCTCCAAGTGTGAATGTCGATGTGCTTAATATGAATGTAATGACCCACCGGTTGACCTCCCAGCCTACTCCCTGGGTACTCTTCTTCCCCGCGGACCCCCAAGCTGCAATGGGGTTGTACAATGGAGGAATGTATTAGCTGGTAGAGGAGAGCACATCTTGGCTCAAGAGTCCCCTCTCTAAAGTTCTCTACCTCACCCAACTCACTATAGCTCGTAGTCACTATTCTGACATAGTATCATCCATCCAAAAATAGGGTAATCAAAAGTTCTTTCTCCCATGGCTTGCCCCTTCTTTTATAGGAGTCCTCATAGGTGACACTTGGCATTTCATGCATAATTGATTTTTTTTTATAATTCAATAGTTTGATTATTCACCCACCCAGGTGTCACTCTTTCATCAAGGATCTCCAAAATTATTTACTTAAATTTTAATTTAAAAATAATATTTTTCCTCACCTCAAGAAGATTCCTATTTCTTCTCCTAGTTGTCTCTTGATCCCCCTTATTTACTCCTTAATTTGTGTTCATTACTAAAGTCAATTGATGAGTCAAGATTTGATCCCCTATCTACTCCCTAATTTAATTCAAGTTATCTCTTAGATGGATATTCTTATGTTGGTTGTTGCCACATGGAGGTTCTCTATATTTCTCTAAAATTTAATTTATTAATCCTATTTTAATTCACCATCCCCTTCTCTTAATTAGGTTTAACTATTTTAGGATTAATATTTATCCTTACATTTATGTCTTTCGTTCCCCTTTTTACCTAATTAAACTACATTATCTACCTAATATTTTCCAACATGGGAAGGGTAGAGTTTTTAACGTAAAATATTTTACTTCTTCCTATGATCCGCTTAACCTAAGTTTTATTTTTGATTTAATTACCTCGGATTCTAACATTATTTACCCTTGACGTGAATTTACCTGGTTTTCATTTCTTGATTATATTTATTAATTTATTTATGTTTAATGATTCCAAGGCTGCCAAGTTTGGTCGTTCCCTTCAAGAACTTCTCTTGAAGTTCCAAGGGTGCCACACCTAACAGTTTATTTGTGATGCCAAGGGTGCCAAGTTGGTCGTGCCCTTCAAGAAATTCCCTTGAAGTTCCAAGGGTGCCACGCCACTTGCCCTTCAAGCAATTAGTGGCTACGAGGGGAAAGTATAGATGCAATGACAGAGACCTTATCATCTCTTATGTTTCCTATTATAGTGAGACTAATGGTGTCGGGGATCAAGGAATCCGCCTTGATGCGTGCCTCCGGATAAAATCTCATGAGCGACCCAACTTTGGGTCCTGCCCTTATGACATTGTGATCTTCATGGCAAAGGTGGTTCAACCTTTCCAGCCCAAGTCACAGCGGGAGTGCTAATGGGTGACATCAGGGACACTGTCCCACCCCTCCCATGCAGTTTCATCCAATTGTACAACCCCATCACCCATATGTGAGTCATTCGTTCAAGCAACTAATCTGTGCCTGCAACCACTAATATATCATAAAAAAACGCATATAGCAGATTTCAAAATTGACAGAATTTCAAAGACAAAATAATATAAATTTTCATCAAACCAGGTGTCGTCAACTCATCATATGCGAGTGCCTTTGGTGGCTTCTTGCCATATTCAATAATCATTAGTAACAAAGTTTCTTAGTGTTAGTCATTGTCATAATAGCATCATTAACATCACCTAGTCATTCGCATCATAGTTCATTGTGAACCAGAACTAATGCAAGTAGGTAACATAGGGGACACATCCATCATGGCTATCATCATCATAACATCAATGGAAACATACATATCCATCAAAGCTATCAACATCGTAACGTTAATAGAAAACATACCTATCCATAAAAGTTATCATCATCATGATATCAATAGAGAGCATACATATCCTTTACAGCTATTATCATCATAAATTCAATAGAGAACATACATAAACATCACACCCACTAATAATAGAGTCATGTGTCTGGATCCTCAACCTGAGGTCCTCAAAGAATAAAGTGTGGGCCTTAGGGCTAAATAAATGTTAATGTCTTATCATTGTCAGTCAACTAGAGCAGGGCACTACAATATTAATGAAGATATGTTGTATAAGTTGTTAACGTTGTGCTGCCGGTGTTGGTTACCTCCCCGAACATCAGACATGAACCTTTCACGTAAGCTTGTTATAACGACCATCACAGTTGCACGGACTGCCCTGCTGGGTGTTGTGTGTGCTATCTCCCTTTGTTTGTTGTGACTACCGCATCCTGTGGATTGCTCTTCTGGAAGATGTACATATCCTATTGGGTTTCCTCCCATCTGACTTGAGACTCACTCCCACCCTCTCTCTCTGCTGTGAAAGAACCTTGACAAAAGTAACAATAACATTCACGAGGCACGTGAATCTCATTGTTCGAAGACAAAGCAAACCACTCTCTCATGTTGACAAGCAAGAGCTAAGGCAAACATTTAAGATAATGGAAATTGGGCCATCATACCGAATGGGACTCCTACACTAAATAGTGTGAGGTCTAGTTGAGACTTCATACCAGGGAGATCCCCTGAATGTTGGTGGGTCTAGCACCATCAACATTTATGGTGCTAGAAGGAGGGATGATAGTTGTGTATGGCTGAATGTCCTCTCACACCCACTCATAAATCATCTGGTCAAGGCAGTAAATTGCACTCCCTCTCACCTATGCGCGACTCTGCAGTTGGTTACTCCTCAACTCCCAGGACAGAACATGAAATTTCATATCATCACCTTCGCTCCATCTGTCCCATCACCCGCCAGTTCGCGAAGGCAATCGGATTGATCCCAAGAATCCAGCATCTTTCATTCGCATCAAGAAAGACAAAATCCACGCCCACAGGGGTTGTTGTATCATTAGTGGAAGAAGCAGTTCTTGCCACACTTGAAGGTTTGGTAGAAGCTATTGAATATGGAGAGGAACCTTCGGTCATACGATAGGGAGAATGGGACACCCTCATGATCTTGGGCTCAGAATCCGATACAGGAGGCAGAAGCGGAGACGAACCAACAAACTCAAAGTCAGAACCATCAGATTTTGTAGAAGAGGAGGAGGACGAAGAGCAAGAACGCATGGATGACCAAAATCTGGAATGGATGACTTAGGGACCATTGGCCCTCCCAGGTGCTTTGCACAAGATGCCGAAGCACTTGGAGAGGATGATCACAAAGTTCGACCTTGACAACACAGTGAAGGCAGAAGATCACTTAGACAACTTCTACCTACATCTGTAGACACTTGAGGTATGCTATGATGACATTGCATGTAGACTATTCTAATGTACCTTGGACAGTCACGCAATTGCATGGTATCACAACCTTCCTATCAACTGCATACAGAATTGGGGTATGTTCAAACTTATATTTTTGGAAAAGTTTGTTATTGACAAGACCCAACCATGTTACTCAAGGAATTGGGAAGCCTGAAGGTAGAGGGGAAAGAAAAGGTAAAATATTTCAATTAGAGGTTTCTACGCATATTGAACAAGTTTGCAACGGACATGAAACCTCATGACTCCATCACCATCGATTACTACACGTCCACACTGCCAACCAACATTGCGCAGTTCATTAAGCAAGCTGTGAAACTAACACTCTTGGAAAACTATGAAGAGGTAATCGCTGTTGAAAAGGACCTGCATGCAATTGGGGTCATCAAGGATGATGAACCAACAAAGAATCCTAAAGATGTGAGTAGGAAGCCATAGGTTGCAGTGAGTAAGGGTAGAGACAAAGGAACAAGTGATATCGAAACCCTTACTCACCTTGTCAAGAACTTGACAACAGAAGTGTCTAAACTGAAACAACAATCAACGGACACATCTGCGAGCAGCCGACTGCCTAGACAAAGACAAGGAATCATTCCATCAGGTAACAAACACTACTCAACTAAAATTGCGCAGAGCTCCAACTCAGTGTTCCAGGTTGATGATTGTGCGAACAGTGAATTTTTTTCATTTACGAATACAAGCACCCGGAAGGATTTTGTTTGGACTGGAAACGAGTTGCAGGCTCCGTATGCGACCAAATGAAAAACATGTCGAGCAGTTCGTAGTCACAGTCAGAAGACACATATGATGACGAAGATGCTGTACTTGATGAGACCTCAACCACTAGGCGAGTGATTAACGAGTATCAGTGCGCGCAAGCAATATTGAAGACAAACATCGAGAATTAGCCCCCCAAGCAGTATGAGCGCTACAATGTTAGAAATAAAGGGGCTCCCCTTACAATTGGAGAAATGAAGCAGAAACTCGAACTGATGAGGAGGGTTGATCCACCAGCCTTTCAAAAGCAGAAAACACAAAGCAAGCTCGGGAAGACAACGACGAACAAGAGTACCTCCATGAGCAGCAAGCTGCAGAACACTTCGCTGGACAACACGAATACCAATCTTACCCCAAACACATTGGTGAGTCCACCCCCTCTAGATTACAATGTTGTGGAATACGTGAAGAAAACTTGCACAAACATCAGTTTGTTTGAGTTGGATAAGATCCAAAGTTAGCGGGACATTCTGCTGCGTGCACTAGGACAAACATCAGCAGACAGCGAGACCTATACCAACAAGGGAGCAAGCACACCTCCTGGATCATTTTCAACTGTGATAAACACACTTTGGATGGAAGAAGAAAACTTAGTTTTCCCTCCATTCCTGCATTCATTCGAAATCTTCAACTGTAATGTTCACAATTGTTTGGTTGATTCTGGTGTGGCAGCCAACGTCATGCCACTCTCCATTACTAAAAATATCAACGCACAATGGAGCAAGGCATCCGCTCAAATCATCCAACTTGATCGAACATCTGTACCAGTCGTTGGTGAACGTTGTGACATGATCACTAGACTATCTCACGATGACCGAGTTCATTAGTGCATAAACATTGTTGTTGTGGACATACCAGAAGTGTATGGCTTATTGCTAAGCAGAGACTGGTCCAGTAAGTTGAACAGATACTTTTCTACAAACTGGTCGCACATGTGGCTTCCGTACAAGGGCAAAAACAATCAAATCCAGGTGTTATTCGAGAGATATATGAGGCAAAATGTCACTCCCATCAATGGCGAAAATGAACCATTGGCCTTCACAGAGCTCATGTTTGGCAATTGCCTCTTGGAAAAAACACTGGCGTGTTATCTTGCACGGCCAACCCCAACCCCACTAGACACGCAGTTCGGTCTCCTTCCTTGCCTAACTGATGGAAATGAAACATGTACAGTACATTGTAACATTAGTAGCAATAGAAGTAGTGCAAGCGCGTTGAGCGGGTCGTGTATAGACGAGTTGTGGAACATGTACTTCGACGAATCAAAGACACAGGGTTGCTTAGGAGCTGAGTGTGTCTTGATCGACCCAAACAACAAGAAGCATTTGATCTCGATTCTCTTGGAGTTCAAGTGCACAAAAAATGTTGCTAAATATGAAGCACTCATGTTAGGCTTGCAGAAATCCATTAGCCTCAACGTGGTCACGCTCAAAGTGGTAGGTGATTCAGAAATAGTGGTATGGAAGGTACGTAACACCATTCAAGATTTATCATCGCATCTCAAAAGTTACCAACAAGAGGTATGTCGATTGATCTCTAACTTCCAAGCATTCAATATCACTTGTATACCAAGAACGCATAATGAAACTGCCAATTCTTTGGCAAACCTAGCTTCTAGAATGTCACTGCTTAGGGATAGATTTACTATTGAAATTTTGTATAGACCATCAGATAACATAACTAATCTACGTGTATTTGATGATGATCAACAGATACTGCATTTCATGGCCAACACTGGTACCTTCAAGGATGCAGCAATAGACGAAGACAAGAACAAGCGATCTTTGCAAGCCGAGACGGATATCAAGAAATGCCACCTCATCCCTAGGGGTGTGGCATCTTTGGAAAAGCTCTATGACTTGCAAGAACATTTTCAGGGGCCGAGGAATAGAAAAACCCACATCTCTACCATGATGCACGAGCTGATTAACTTGGGAATAGAGTAAGATCCAAAGTTTGTCAATCTCGGTATGTGTTGCACGCAACAGGGGCGACAAGCCTTTGTCTGCTTCTTCAAACAATATCGGGATGTGTTCGCGTGGACATATGATGATCTGAAAACTTACGACATGCGAATAATCCAAAACATCATTCCGATCAATGAAGGGCTCAAGCCATATCAACAGATGCTGAGGAAAGTATATCCATCACTTGAACCCCTCATATAGAAAGAGATCACCAAGATGTTGGGTGCGGTTCATATACAAAGTTCATCATTCTACTTGGGTTTCAAATCTTGTTCTTGTACGAAAGAAGTCCCGGGAAATCTACTCGTGTGTTGATTTCTGGAACTTGAACCGCACCTCGGACAAAGACAACTACCCCGTGCCACCTATAGAGCACATTCTACAAACAATATTTGGGGCACACATGTTTTCTCTACTTGACGGATTTTCAGGATATAATTAGGTTCTGGTAGCTAAACCTGACAGACTCAAAACTACATTTTGTACCAAGTGGGATACGTTCGCATACAGACGAATGCCATTCGGGCTTGTGAATGTAGGTGCGACCTTTCAACGCGCCATGGACATCGTCTTCCGTAGACTCGCTGGACAGTGCGTAGTGGTGTACCTTGGTGATGTGACTATGTTTTCAAGAAAACGAGAAGACCACATACGCCATCTGAAGAAAAAATTTGAGCGATGCCAGAAATACGAGATTTCCTTGAATCCCAAAAAGAGCATAATTGTAGTGTCTAAGGGGAACCTCCTTGCACACATCGTTGCCAAGAGCGGGATCAAGGTTGATCTAGACTAGGTCCAGACTATCACACAGATCCCTCATCCAGCGAACAAGAAATAAATGCAGTCCTTATGGGAAAGATAAACTTCGTCCAGAAGTTCATCTCGAATTATGCGCAGATAGTCAATCCAATGCAAGCCATGATCAAGAAGGATGCAATTTACAGCTGGGGCAAGAGGGAAAAGTACACATTCACCCGTATCAAGCTGGCTATTGCAGAAGTGCTTGCAGTCTACAACCCAGACTTCAACAAAGACTTCCTGCTATACACCTTCACCTGCGACGACTCGCTGCAGTACTCACTCGGAAGGGTGAAATGAACAATGAAAGTCCCATCTCCTTCATGAGCGTAAGCATGCAGGGACTCGAACTCAACTACCCCGTCACTGAAAAACAAGCATATGCAGTATACAAGGTGATGAAACACTTCATATCCTACTTAATAAAAAACCATTGCATAGTCTACGTGCCTCACCTAGTAGTTCGCTCACTACTTGTACAAAAAGAGTTGGGTGAATGACAAGCGAACTGGATGACAAGTTTGCAATAATATGATCTTGACATCAAGCTAATTCACACTGTCAAGGGTTATGGTCTCTACAAACTCGTAGCTGAGGCAGTACACACATACGAGGAAGAAGAAGATCTCGCCAATTAGGGGCAGGAAATTGAAATGTATGATGTAGTGCGAGCACAACCCACTATAAATGGAAACTCTTGCTATGTAGATGTGCGCCAGTACCTTGAGCAGGGAACCATACCCTCTCACTTTTCCATCAGACAGAAGAGGGCATTGCGTCTCAAAGATTTAGCTTATCAGTTGGTGTACAAAGTGCTTTACAGAAAGCACAACAATGAAATCTTGCTTAGGTGCCTGGAGGCACATGAATCAGAGAAGGTTTTGCAATATCTGCATGACGGACTAGCTGGGGGTCACTTCGTGTGAAATACCACTGTGCATAAAGTTATGCGAGCCAGTTTCTACTGGCCCACATTATTCAAGGATGCACATGCTTATGCTTGCAAGTGCCCGATCCGTTAGCGATGCACTGACAGAACGCAAAGTTTAGCAGTTCCATTGCACTTGCAGTGACTGAATTGTTCCAAAGATGGGGCCTAGACATCATCAGGGTAATTTTCCCAGATTCGTTGAAAAAACACCGCTAAATTCTGAAAACAACCAATTACTTCACGCATGGACAAAAGAAGTTCTGCTCAAACAAGTTAATGACGAGGAGGTCATCAGCTTCCTCTAATAGAACATTATCTCACGCTTTGGAATTCCGGTATCACTTGTGTTTGATAATGCAATGTACTTTTCATCCTTGAAGCTTTACGATTTTTCATTACAAAATGGTATTCTGCTTAAACACTCATCTAACTACTACCCGCAGGGAAACGATATCGCAAAATCCACGAACAAAAACCGTATCCACATAATAAAAAAGACAGTTCACTTTGAGCAGCATAACCGTCACTCTGCCTTGACAAATTCTTTATGGGCTTATCACATAACACCCAAACCCTCTCTGAATAATTCACTGTACTTCCTAGTCTATGGTAAAGAAGCCATCCTACCACACAACATCTACTTGCCTGCATTTTAGTTGTATCAAGAATCCCAAGAAAAGCCTTGCTAGATAGTTCAACGTAGGATGGACACACTTCACAAACTGCAGGAAGAAAGGATGAAAGAAAAAGAAAAGTTTACACTCCACTAGAACCGTATCAAGAGATGGTTCGATAAGAAGTTTGCAGGGAAAGATAATTTCGATGTTTACGAATTAGTCTTGAAATGGGATAAACCCCATGAAGGAAAAGGCAAGTGTATGAAGTTCTAGTCCCTATGGATTGGTTTGTACATAGTCCATGAGAATATTGGCCCACACACATACCATCTGCAATCACTTGGCGGGACGATTGACAACCTTCCTGTCAATGACCAAGATCTCAAACACTATTTTCAGTAGGCTAGGTCGTGCCCCATGCCATGTACATAGTCTGCTTACTACTTATTGTTTTTTTTTCTTTGTTTGCTTTGCTTACTAATTTTGTTTTGTTTGCTTGGTACCTTGTTATTTTTGTTTTCCAGAAATAAGTGCTGCCCTCTACTGAGTTCTGGATTTTGAATGAGTATGTGGCTAAGATCTAGAGAGACTTGTGACACTGCAGCACTTGGCCAGTCCTGTGTCCGTCTTTGCTATGCTTGGTTTTAACCTTCGGCTGATGAAATCTTGATGGAAAATACAAGCCGTCTGTAAGGGGAGCTTGGGTCCAACAACGAACTTGTGTCGACACTGGGAAAACCCCATGCTTGCACTCAGTCCTTTCCTCTGCGTGTTCATGCTCATCCAACTAGTAGAAACGAAGAAGGGTAAAATCTAAACAAGAAAACCTATGTCAGAGGTCTTACTTGCTTCTCTGAAGGAACAAACTTTTCTGCTCCCAATAAGTCAGGATCCCTCTTCTGCCCCAAAATAAATAAGTGCCTATGCACGGTGCTCTTGAAAAAATACAAAGGCGAAAGAAGAGAAAGGCTTCCAGCACAGAGAGGTGAAGCATGCAACTCCATTGGGGTACTGACCAGGCTCACTGGGAGTGGAGAAATGCATGTATTCCTGCGTGACTCTGCCGGGGTACTATCCAGGCCTGGTGGCAGTGGAGCAACACCAGAGATGAAAACTTATACTCTAAATTTTTTTAGCTTGTGAGCCAAACTACCCTTCCCGATTTTGAAACACTGTGATCAAGCTGAAACCTTTTTTTATGTTTGATTGAGTTGGCGAAAGGTGAAACATATCTTTCCATAGGGTAAGTGGGGAAGCCGAAGTAACCCACACAATGATTCAATACTACTTGAAAGACTAAGGCCCTGTGCTGTCAATGAACCAAAATAAAGAAGTTGGAATTTTACCATTACATCACCAAGTGTTGTAGCGGCTACAACACCCTCCAAAATTTTGGCCCGCAGCCAATTTCGGAGCCTCCCTTGAGTTTTTACTTGATGTTTGCAATCACTCGGGCTCACCCTGTGGGCTCGTTTTGAGTCTTTGCACCTTATTTGCTTCACTGTTCAATGAAAAACTTGTTGCATGTGGGTCACAATGTCATGCTTGCAACCATGTTCTGGTCGTGCACAAGGTCTTTGCTTTGTGTGTACATCTTGTGTTCGCTATGTAAACATCCGTCGCACTCACACACAAAGTTGTATGCACTGTTGCACAAGAGTCGTCGAGGTCATTCGACGATCCATCACAAGTGTCACGCTTGTCGCTCGCACCATCGGTCAATCTTGTTGAGCATATGTTTTCTTGATGGTTTGAGGTGTTTTGTCGTCAAGTTATGTTAAGTGTGTGTTTGCAAGGTTGTGTATGCACAGATTCACTCGCTCACACACTTATTCATTTTGCTGAAGTTTTGATAGCCGAATTGTCCTCTAATAGCTGGACCTCCACCCTGCAATCGACTCGACCGACTATCACCCAGAACAATGCAGAAGTGTCTAATAATCCATTTCAATATACGCTACTCGCAAGATGATGAACCAACCCTCCTGCTAGTCAACTAAAGAGTTTGATCGAGTATTGACCCCGAGATTCACTCCCCTCAAAAATTGCGTAGAAGTTGCAGACCTTGCCCACTTCGTTGACTGAGAAAATTGCGTAGACAGGTCGAACAAACACCAAGTGTCTATCCCTATCTCCCCTCGAGAATTGTGTAGTTTTTCCAGCCAGTCACCTAGTCAGTCGGTTGGTTGCTCACCCAGAAAACTGTGCAAATTTCTAAGCAAGCCCCTTAGCAGCCCAACATCCCGCTCAACTCAAAAACTCCGCAGAGGTTTTGCGCAGGTCAGCCTCCCAGCAATTGCAGTTTTTGTCTCTAGGGACCACGCAACCCATTTCTAGCTCCTCTAGGAATAGCACAATTTTTACTTCTATGGCATCTCGCAGCCTGCTACCAGCGCCCTCTAGGAATTGCACAGTTTTTGCTGCCAAGCCTCTTGGAGCCCGCAACCATCTCCCTCCGGGAATTATGCAGTTTTTGCTACCAAGGTCCTCTGCTACCCGAATTGTTTCCCTCCAAAAATTGCGCGGATCTGCCCTCTAGTCGAGCCAGATCTCTTGGACAATCACTGTTGATCGAGATTGTCCATCTCAGTCTCCCAGTGACTACGCAATTTTCACCAATAGTGCCCAGAGCTCGCATCCCAACTTGAAACTTGCCCCACGTAGTTTCGTAACCTTTTCCTCTCTCCTGATCACCTGCATCCAAAAGCGAACGATCATGCATCATGGTAGACTAGGAGGTTTATGGATTTGATGTCATCTCGTCATGAGTGATTGCATATACAAGTACATGAAAAAACATGACGCGACAACAAATGGAATGAACAAGGAGAGTACATGCAAAAGTATGTGTTCGCGAATGGACGAACACACGATGCATACGTGGAGATGTGTTTGCGAACATGCAAACATGCAAAGATGTGCTCAGGGACAAACGAATGGATGAACATGCAAGGTTGTGTTCATGGATGGATGAAAGAGCGAACATGCGAGGAGATATTTTCGTGAATGGACGAACATGTCAAGCACACCAAAGTACAAGCAAAGGAGTAATGTGCACATGGAACATCAAGCGAACTCAATGACCATCGAGGACTCTGCACACCTTGCCATGCGGGTGAAGCTGTGAATACACCAAGAGGACATCCATCACTCAGTAGCACTATAGCTCGACATGCACACCAGCAACAACATGAACATACCAACACTGTCATGTCGAGTCGTGTCATGAGTGATGTTGGCCACCTCACAACTGTGGGCCATACTGTTTTCAATCAATGTAATGTAACATGGAAGTCCAAGATACCCACTTGTAATCTGAAGAGTCATGTAATCTGAAAAGTCATGAAAGTCAAACAATCATGAGGGAAGTCGAACAGTCACAAGGGCCAGTTTCACCCTTGGCTATAAATACCCCTTCATTTGTACATGCGAAGGACTTTTCACCATGGCTCCTCCCACATAGCCTTGAGTCTGTAATCTTTTCTTTGAGGAGTGAGTAGTGGCTCCAATGCTCCATCTACGAGGTTAGTGATGTATGGTGTATCGATGTGTCTTGGAACTTTCGTTTAATTCAGAAATCCTGTTCACATGCCATCACGTTTTCACACGTGTTGTAACTGTTTGTAAGAATTAATCTTGAACACTTGTAATACATCTTGCTTTAACGTGTGTTAAACGATTAAACTCGTTTAGATGTTCTAATACATATATTAATGAAAATTTGTTGTATAAGTTGTTAATGATGTCATGCCCATGTTGGTTACCTCCCCAGACATTAGACAAAACCTTTCACGTAAACTTGTTATAACGACTGTTGCACTCACACGTACTGCCCCGCTAGTTGTTGTATGTGTTATCTCCATTTTTTTGTTGTGACTGTTGAATCCGTGTGGATTTCTCTTTCGGAAGTTGTGCATGTCCTATTATGGTGTGTGTTTCTAACAGAGTTGGGGCTTCCTCCCATCCAACTTGAGACTCACTCCCACCCTCTCTCTTTGTTGTGAAGGAACCTTGACACAAGTAACACTAGCATTCACCAAGCACACGAATCTCATTGTTCGAAGACAAAGCAGACCACTCTTTCGTGTAGACAAACAAGAGATAAGACAAACATTTAAGATAATGGCAACTCGGTCATCATACCATATGAGACTCCTACACCAAGCAATATGAGGTCTAGTTGAGACTTCATACCGGGGAGATCCCCTGAATGTTGGCGGGTCCAGCACTATCAACAATGTGCAAAGTC
The DNA here is from genome assembly GCA_000404065.3 of Pinus taeda. Taxonomy (NCBI): domain Eukaryota; kingdom Viridiplantae; phylum Streptophyta; class Pinopsida; order Pinales; family Pinaceae; genus Pinus; species Pinus taeda. The sequence goes on along the minus strand of APFE031007648.1, from coordinate 46,501 downwards.
AATCATGATTACATACGTTGGAAGCATGTTGTTGTTGAGATGGATCCTTATGTGATGCAATTATGTCCATTTCTTTGACCATCTTCTTATACGGTTTTTTGGACATTCTTACTGACATGTTTCACATATCAACGTGTTGATCATTTGATATTTTCATATTCTTCCTAAAAAAAGTAATAAACTATTTTTATAATGATATATGAAAACTAAATATAACAAAATCGATATTAATAAATGAATGATTTATAGTAATATATACATATAATTCTAGAAAATCATTTTATACAATTAGGAATATTACTTTTTGAATGATTCTTTTTTGTTGTTGTATGCTTTTTCTATTACAAGTATGGCATATCTCATTAACCATTGCTTTGAAAACGCTTCATGTAGTTTAGATATCTTTTGGTTCTTAGAATCATTGCATTGGCTTTTGTATTATAAGTTGAAAGTACATCTATATGTTCATTCCAATAGATCCCTCATAGTTCTGTAAAAAAATTCCCACCCTTTCATTAACCTCCAACACCACTCTAGATGAGCTAAGGACCAATTCCTCGTCATTTACATGCTTTATAATTTTTCTTTTCTCAAAATGACATTGATATTTTCCTTCGTTGTTGCTCACCTTAGAAAATTAAACATATTTGAATTAATATATTGTTTAAAACATGTTATCTAATATTCTTAAGTATATTATTAATGAAAAAAAGAAGCATATTGAATAGTATTTTTTCATTCACCTTATTCATCATTCTACAATTTTTCTATCAAACTTTTGCACTCTTTTTCTCTTATATTAAAAATAATCTTATCGACCTTGTTCATTTTGTGGATTTACATGACACACACTGACCAATACATATTAGTTAAAATTACATATAGTTCAAATATATTAGTTTTGTAAAGAATTTACAAAGAACTTTCTTTCTCTATTTTTTTTATGTGTTATCATTATGTTGATCAATATTTTTATTACTTGAGACTTTCTGAGACATTTTTTTTTTCAATGTACAACGTGTACCATTCAATACAAAAGTCATTAAATATATTTTTTAAATAAATCAAATATTTTTCAATTAAAAAAAGCTCTGGTAACTGATGTGTTTATATGAATAAACACACTGTTTCATTTAGAACATTAAACACATCAGACATTTAATTGTTTAACACCGTCATGGAAAATCAATTTTAAATTATTATGGTGCAATTTGTAAGTATAAATGCACCAAAATTATTTAACGTGCTATTTGGAAGATGTGCGTCGATACGTTATATTACACGGGGAGCAATGAATAACATACTAGATAGAATAGAGAGTGTTATAATACACCGGTGCATTGTATTACACAGGGAGCACCGATGCATTATATTATAGAGAGAACATTGTGGAACATATAGATGTTTCTAAAAAATGGAGAGGGTCGACAAGGCTTGGATCTAATTCAATAATTGATTCCCCTACTTTACATGTCAAACACCCTATATACAGTAAATACACAAACCATTAAATCTAAAATGCCTAAATTGAAAAATCCTAATTGTGAAATGGTAGAGGAAGTTAAACCCTAAAGTGAAGTTTTGCAGAATGAAGAAAGACTTTAAGGTAATTATTGAATTTTTTTGCTTTTTCTCTGAATTTTAATTAAATTTAAACAGGAAAGCAAATAGTAAAAGAATTTACTAGTAAAATCTATAGTAATTTTTTTTATTATACAAGGTTTTTAATTTTTTTTTTTTGTTCTGAATTGTGAATAAATCTAATAGAAATTTTAAAATATTTTAACTGTAAGATTTAATATTTTTGTTATCCAGGATTTTGAGTGAATCACCATACCTTTCAACTTCTGATTTTTTGACGGATCCAAAATATTTTGCAACTCCACTGTTTTCCTAGTATGTCTCTCTTGCAAATGATCTCTCTTTTAATTAAACCCTAACATAAGTTGTGAATTTTTTTATTAGTAAGATAAACAATAAAATTTAAAATTTTTACTATGCAAGTTTTAGAGTGAATCACTACACCTTTCAACTTTTGATTTTCTTTATAATTTTGTTACTCTAAAGTATTATGTTGTTGCATAGTGCTCTTGGGATGTCTCTCTTGCAAATCACTCACTTGAAATTTTGGGTAAAATAATTAAATGGTGAATAACATTTTACTATTTAAAAGACTTTATGAAATTAGATTTCGAAAAATCAATATGGTCGCTCATTTTCTAATTTTAAAAATGAAAAAAAATTGCTATTTTTTTTTTTTTTTAATTTCTTTGCACATTAGTGTGTCCGATAGTCAAGCACATTGGTGCATTTATAAAAAAATCGCATCGATGTTTCCGGGGAGCCAAATTTTTGAACGAAACGATATGATGTTTTTTTTTTTTTTCACGAAATCTCAAAACGATGCGATTAATTTTTTTAACATAGTGGCATGGTTTCTATTTAAAAACATCGATGCTTTAATTTTTATAAGAGCATCGAGTTGGTTGAATTCGTTTTTATTTTTTTAAATTGGGAAACAGGTGTATAGCGGTGTTATTTTTTTTAAACACATCAGTGCGTCTTTGTAGAAGAGCACTGATATGATAACAATATATATATTTTTTTGGAATGTTGGAAATCAATGAGAGTAATATTTGAATGCCCTAGTGTTGTTAATTTTTCAAACGCATCGGTGCACTTTGTTCTAATAAGTGCACCAACTGGGTTTAAAAGTTATCTGAAATTTGAATTTCACATAAAATGACATATTAATCTCAAATTAACCTTTAGGATGCATCCATATGAATTACAGTGGTTCATAGTATACATTTTCTGCTTAAAGTCACCTTATACTTGAAAAATGGTTTGAAAACTATATTGAAATTTAGATTGTGGTTATATGGTTGCCGAGATCAATTTTGGATATGCACACAAATTTTTATTTCTTATTTTTCTCAAATGTAGGGACAAAATCTCAGTAATATCAAATGGAAAATTCTTCAAATTCCATCTCATTCCATATTGCTGATTAAAGTCCTTCATGGATTTCTCCTTTTCCATCTCCAGTAAGTTCATATTTTATGTAAATTTCAATTATCTAATTGTTTTTTTTTTATTCATGTCAATTTGATTAAAAATGTGTCGAAATTTGTAGGAACATGATTTAGAATCGAGTTCGGATATGGAAAATATTCCTCCATTTCAAAAACGTCAGAAGCTCTTATCAGGAGCAACATATCACAAGCAAATGGTATATGAAATTAAACAGCTTCTTCACCCTACCAATTGGAACATGACTTCTTCCAACCGCAATCCTGGATCAATGATGGTAATAATTGTTTAATTTCAACAAACCAATTGCAATTATGTGCTTACTAATATCATTGATTCTATACTAATGACATTCAATATTTTTTGAAATTAGGATTCTAGTAATGATAATAAACGCACATACCATCTTCTGAAGCACCCCACAACAATGTCAAATCAAGAAAATGTTGCATTAAGAGAAAGAATCGAAGAGGAATCATATAAAGAATGGTTGAATCAACCACCTATTCAATTCTCACTATGTTTAGATTCACCAATTAAGAATGACTACAACAATAGTAGTTCTTCATCACAAGTTGGCAATGGAGACAATCAAATGGAGGTTGGCATGAATGATTACTTACAGGATATGACTGCCATGGAGGAAATGTTGTTAGATGCATTCCATAATGATGAGCTAGGGGATGATGCTCATATCACTGATACCTTATTCAAAACCTTGAAATTTTCTTCCCAACATGCGATAGATAATTGCCATTTACTTCAAAAGTTTGTCCAGACACCCCAACAGTTGTTCTGTAACTTCTGCAAATCAGTGGCCCACAATGAGCGCCACTATCGAAGTTATGAGTTGATGATGGAAAAGACACCTACATACCGGATGCAAGCAGAAACTCGACCTCCAGATCAGGGTGTCAGAGGAGCATGCAGAGGTTATCAAGGTTGAGGAAGGGGCTGAGGAGGAGGAGGAACTGGTAGAGGCCGCATTCAAATTATCTGCTATAGCTGCGGACAGCCAGGGCACTACGCGCGAGAGTGCCAGAATCCTACACACCCATATTGTCAATACTATAGACAATTTGACCATACTATAGAAGAATGCTCGGTGCTAATAGCTAAAATGCAAGAGAAGAAAACATAAACTTAGCAGGCTATGCTGAACGTATAGATAATGAGGGTTGAGCCTCGCGAAAAAGATCAAAGCATTAACATTGTGCTAAGAAGTGGAATGATGATTGGCACTGATAAGGGTAAACATCCTGAAGAATAGAGGTGGCTCTGCAAAGCAATAGAGAAAGAAGTTGACTTTTATTTGGATCGCGTTAAGGAACTGTTTATGGAATCCAAGAAGAGATTTTCTGAGGTCTCCACCTCAGGGAGCTAGGAAAAGATGTAAGAAATCAGCGCGTCTACAGAGGTTGATCCCTCTGTACTCACTATGTTTTTGAAGACCTGCATAAAACTGTTGCGCGATAGAAAAGTTGTGGAAGGCTTGCAGTAATTAATAAATAAATGTTCCAACAAAGAGAAAGTCCCTGATGGACATTGGGTGGTCAGAAAAATTGGCAGACATAAGGCACGAACAGGGGGCAAGATAAGGCTCACCACGCAGATAGGTGATTATAAGATGGACTAGGTCATTTTGGATCTAGGGTCCGATGCAAACATATTACTGAAAAAAACATGGGAATGGATGGGGAGGCCTGCACTGCAGTGGTCTCTGATTCATCTTAGGATGGTGAGCCAGCAGAAAATCATCCCCATGGGATGGTTATATGGAGTAATAATTGATATAGAAGGTGCAAGCAAAATGGCCGAATTTGAGGTTATAGAAATTGTTGACGATAGTAACCCCTACCTCGCACTCTTAGGAATTGACTGGTCTATTGACATGAATGGGGCCATTAATTTGAAGAAGAGGACAATGTCATTTGAAAAAAAGTTGTTGCGAGTTATATTGCCATAGGATCCTGTAGAAGGGGTGTGTTATACTGAACCAGTCCGCGATTATGATGAAAGTGATGATGAACTAGATCAAATTTACAAGGTAACAACATAGGATCAGGATTGGGTCAATCTGATGGTAGATGGATGGACTTCCTGGGACTGGGAGAGTTCATGCACCTCTGATTCCAACGAACAATTAGAGCAATGGAATAATTGCTTGCACGAAGTGTCTACATTGTGATGCAATATGATGATGAAGTCGCTGCATTGTGTTTTATCAGAAGTAGGGAAATTACCCTATTATGATGGTTTAACTAACATAGATCTATTTTTGGATGAAGTTGAGTGTGAAGTCCCTGAGGATCACCCTTCCCAGCATTAGAGTTGGCACTATGCGCTACGCCTGCACGATGGTGTGGTACGCATAAGTATAGTTTTGTTGGATGGCAAGATTACCGCAAAATGATGAGATTATGGTTTGGGCATGCTAACACCAAAATGACTGAGAAATATAATGGAAGGGACGATCCACACGATCACCTAGCGAAATGGACTAAAGAATGGGGAACAGAACCATAGCCAGGGTGTGTACACATATTTCTCCATACCTTGGATTCAATTCCCATGAATTGGTATCTGGAAACGGAACTCCGCCATGGCACTGCAGAATGGGATGTAATGAAGGAAGGGTTCTTTTTGATCCTCATCTTTGAAGATGGCTTTGCAAGCATCGATGAAGTGCTACAAGAGATTAAGGTGGTTATCTTCAGAATTCCAAAGGAACCTATGGAATGGATCCAACCAGACTGGAGCACCCAGCTACGCCATGCGTTAGAATGCTATAATGTAACCGCTAAAGAGGAAGATGAAGATCTGAAAAACATTAATATTCCAGAGGCAGAAGGGCATCACGAATTCGAAGGCCCACAAATAAAACACCCAGACATCTCCACACATTTGAAGACAAAGTAAGTAAACATTGGCACTGAAGAAAAACCGTAGTTCGCTAAAATTGGAGATTATTGGGATGATGCTACTTTGGATAAAGTTGTTGAGTTACTCCGTGAATACGAGGATCTCTTCCCCACTAAGTTTTCAGATTTGAAGAGCATAGTTGGTGATTTGGGTGTTATGAAGATCACTGTGAAGTTGGACACGAAGCCTATTAAACAGAGGTTGTATCGCCTTAATCCTAAATACAAGGAAAAGGTTCTGTAAGAGTTGGATAAGATGTTGGAGGTAGGTATCATAGAACCTGTTGAAGAATCTGATTGGGTGAGCCTGATGGTGGTTCGGGAGAAGAAACAAAAAGGTGAAATAAGGATTTGCGTAGATCTACAGAAGCTTAATGATGCATATGTTCCTGACCCATTTCCAACGTCATTTACAAATGAAGTGTTAGATAATTTTGGAGGGAAGGATGCTTATTCCTTTATTGACGGGTTTTCTAGGTATCATAAGATTAAGATCGCGCCTGAGGATAGGAGAAAAATGACCTTCGTGACGAAGTGGGGTTGTTTTCAGTACACTATGATGCCATTTGGATGCAAGAATGTGCCTGCAATATTTTCTCGTGTAGTAATAGTAGCGTTCAAAGAGTTCATCCATAAGTTTCTAGAAGTATACTTTGATGAATGGAGGGTGATTGGATTAGAGAAGCACCATGTAGCAAGTCTACGCTTGATGTTGGATACACGTTGCAGATACCAGATCACGTTGAATTTGAAAAAATGCATATTCTGTGTTCCTTTTTGGACCTTACTAGGTCATGTTGTGTGCAAGCAAGGATTGATGGTGGACCTTGCAAAGATTGCGGTAAATGTGGATTTGGAGGCCCCCAGGAATGTCAAGAAACTACGCGTGACGCTGGGACATACGGGATACTATAGAAGATTTATCAAAGCTTAAGCTCAAATTACTGTGCCCATGGAGAAACTGCTAAAGAAGGACGCAACATTATGTTGGGACGAAGAATGCTAGCATAACTTAGATGTGTTAAAAGAGAATATGGTCACTGCACCAATCTTGGTATTCCCTAATTGGAAAAGGGAGTTTCATGTGCATGTGGATGCCTCTTGCATTACATTGGGTGCAGTGCTAACACAGGCCGATGAAGGAGAAATGGACCATCCTATAGCCTTCGTGAGTAGGAAGTTATTGAAGGCCGAGAAAAATTATTCAACGACTTAGCACAAAGGATTGGCCATGGTGTACACACTGCAACAATTTAGGCATTATCTATTAGGAGGGCATTTCAAGATGTACACAGATCATTCTGCCTTGGAATACTTGGTCAACAAGCCTGTGTTGGGGGGGAAGATCTGCAGATGGTTGCTATTATTTCAGGAGTATGACTTTGAAGTCATTATGAAGCTAGGGAAGTTAAATGTGGGACCTGACCATCTGTCGCGGATCAAAATAGGATAGGAGCCTAATAATCTAGAGGAAGGGTTTCCAAATGCATAGCTCTTTACGGTGCATGTAGTGGATGACCATTTTGTAGACATTATTCACTTCTTGACTATGGGAATGGCACCGAAAGGATATACAAGTCAACAGAAGAAGGAATTAGTAGTACGCGCGATTGATTTTTCCATTATTAGGGGACATTTGTATAAAATGGTGAAAATGAAATATTATGAAGATATGTGTTAGACTTTAAGAGAGATAGAATTCTCGCTAAAGCTCATGGGGGAGTTGTGGGAGGCCATTATGCAGGAAAGGAAACTGTGCAGAAGATTTTGTGCACAAGTCTATGGTGGCCAACATTGCACAAGGATTCCAAGGCGTATTGTAAGGCATGCAATGTATGTCAAAGCATTGGCAAACCATCGCAAAGCGATGAGTTACCACTACATCCTCACGTATTGTTGTAGCCCTTTGAGAAATAGGCGATTTATTTTGTTGGGCCAATTCAGCCCCCGAGAAGGAAAATGGGTGCGCGCTATATTATCACTGCGATAGAATATCTAACTAGATGGGTAGAATCACATCTAATTAAGGATTGTACTGGGGCTATGACAACAAAATTCTTGTTTGATAATGCCTTAACCAGATTTGGCTACCTGAAAGTATTAATGAGTTATAGGGGTATGTACTTTCTGAACGAAACGATTAGTGCATTGACTGAAGAATTTCAGGTCTACCATTAGAAGAGTATGCCATACCACCCGTAGGCAAACAAAACCGTTGAATCCTTTAACAAGATTTTGGAGAACGCACTGACAAAAATTTGTAATGCACAGTGGAATCACTGGGATGTTCACGTACTTGCAGTACTATGGGCTTAGAGGACTACTTGTAAGAAGCTAACAGGGAAAACTTGTTCAGATTAGTATATGGGGTCAAAGCCATAATGTCGATGGAGTACATTGTGCCTAGTCTGTGCATAGTAGCTCTAATGGATATGGCGGACTGCGAGGCATTGGAGGAATGGTCGCACAACTGATGGAGCTCGAAGAAGATCAATTTTTGGTAAGATTCCATCAACAAGTGTAGAAGGAATGTGAAAAAGCATGGCATAATCGCCACATCAAGCTTCACACGTTCAAGGTAAATGATCTTGTCCTATTACATGATAGTAAATTCACTAAATTTCCAAGTAAATTCTAGATGCATTGGTTAGGACCATATATTGTCAAAGAAATTATAGATGGCGACGTAGTTCATCTTGTGAAGCTGAATGGGGAACCCTTCTTGGGAAGAGTGAATGGGAGCAGGTTGAAGTTGTATACAAGGGCTCCTACACAATGACTATATGGCAGCAAGATAACCTTAGTTCTCCAGGAAGTTGCAAGGGAGCATGGGACTATAAACTACACTTGGAGGACAACGCAACAAGCAGGTTGTGAAAAGAGTGATGAAGATGCAACCCAGGAAGCTACGCTCAGGAAGCTGCACCATGGGGAAAATTACCACATAGTGCAGTAGGAAAATGACCATTGGAGTTACTATTCATGACTTGATTGCCAACTGATGGTTAAGTGGATAGGGGTGGTGGCATTTAAGGCAAAAATATTTGAAGATCTACCGCCATAACAAAATTTATTATCATAATTTGGGGGGAACAGTCGGATTTGAATTCAAAACCCCTTATAAATTACGCATGCCAGTCCAAAAGAGAACACTTTACTCTCTAAGAATTGTTAGTGAATTTTGTTGTTTGTTTCCTATGAGCTGAGCATTTTGGGAAGATTTAATTGTGATCCCCGTGTTTTCCGAATTGCCTAAGATCAACTAGAAGCTTATTCTTGAGAAAATGTCTGCACCATGCCTTGCTGAAACTGTTAGTAGTAGTGATGTTGTCTCTGACACAGCTGCCCCGAAAGTTGTAAGTATGGAAGCTCTAGCTACTATGCCTATGACACCGAGGTCACCAAGGCCGAAGCATAGCCCTATGAGAGAATGCCAACCAACCAGTCAAAAGAATCCATGAAGGAAAAGCAGAAGAAGCCGGTGCTCGTGCGCACATCCCCAAGGAAGCATACTGACACACAAGTAAAGTAAAAGAAAAGCAGCCAAAGAGAGTGGTGGACTTGGAGGCAAAAGAATTCTAGGGAAAAAAGGATATTGTTGCTAAAGAAGTGGAACCCATGACAATGCTACCTTAGCATATCCCTCCATGGAAGGGAAAAGAAAAGGTCACGAAGGACCCGGATGCTGAGAAGTTAACAATATCCATGCCCCTGCTACCTGAGCAGGTCCCTTTTCAAGGCCCCTGACTCGTGACGATCTCGTTGTTAAAAATGGAGGATTGGGACCTTGTAAACGATGCTAAGTTTCCACATTTGGTGACAGAAAAATATATACAGCGTGTCTATTATGAAGAAATAGGTGTTACAACGTTGGAGACAAAGGAATGGGTCCACAGTGTAGAGCAATTAGGGTTGCTCAATTTGTTGTGGGTGCCACATTATCACCACACCCCCATTAATACCATATGTGTGGACCAGCTCCTCACACTTAGGCACGATGGATGTTTATGGCTAGGACAACCTATCCCCATCATGGACATGCTAATTCATAGAATCATGCATCTACCTTACAAAGTTGCGAACCCAGCTAAGGAGTTTGGAGGGAAGACTGGGGAGAAAGATCTTATAGAGAAGATGAAGAGGGATTATGGCCTCCTCATTAAGTTGTGGGGGTATTCCATTCTTTCCATAACAGACCAGGCAATTCAATTCGCTGCGTAGATTTTAGCAGGGAAGGTTATGAGAAATTGTCATGCAGACAAAGTTCTGACACCAGTGGTTTCCCTTGCTACACAGTGCATGAAATTCATACAATTTAATTGGGAAAGGTACCTCTGTTAGGAGTTCCTAGCGAAGTGCTGAGAAGCCTAGGAAGAAACCAAGTCGTTCCACTACCCTTGGTTTGATCTGGATCTTTGGGGGAGGCCCCCAAGATCTAAAAAATTGAAATGGATTTTGGGGGAGAGGCCCCCAAGATTTGAAAAATTGAAATGCCAGAAGAAAAAGATGATAATGCCAATAAACAAAACCACAAAGAATTTTTTTATTAAAACAGAGAATAACTATAAAAGCTACAGTGTGGCAGACAAACTATCATTTTAAAAAATGTGACTTGTTACTTATAGTATTTTTCACCTACAATACCACGAGTCAATTCCATGGGTGGATGTCACAATAACATGGGTAAATGAATACCATGGGTGGATGAATACCATGGGTTGATGCCATTTTCCATTCGGATCATTCCTCCCTCCTTAAGAAGCAATGGTCCCCATTGCATGAAGTTCCCTCCTGCGAAGCCTTTGTTGAATATGAAGAGCCATTGAAGAGAAGGGTTTTATGTGGTTAACCCATAACCATGATGAACTAAGATCTGAGGATAGAGATACCCTATAATGTTTGTGACCAACTGTGATACCGATAGTGTGTGGCCTAGCAAATGGATTTCGATGAAGTTTGGGTTTGTGGATGACCCATAACCATGATGAACGAAGATCTAAGGATAGAGATACCCTGTAGTGCTTGTGACCAACTGTGATACTAACAGTGTGCGGCCTAACAAATGGACTTCGATGAACTGTGGGTTTTTGGATGACCCATAACCATGAAAAATGAAGATCCGAGGATAGAGATACCCTGTAATGCTTGTGACCAACTAAGATACTAATAGTGTTCGGCATAGCAAATGGACTTCGATGACAAGGATTTTGTGTGGTTGACCCATAACCGTGATGTTGGTTGTTGATGAAGTAGCAAGTGCCTACATAGCCTAGGGTGGGAGGGCACGTCTCCAAGGAACCCAAGCTGAATGTTTGTTAAATTGGCAACTAGGGCCAAACTCCATGTGGATCAGCTTATTTATGGCAGCTAATATTTTTATTGGATCCCTCTCGTCGAGAGGTGTAGGATTGATCCAAAGATCATCCGATCCATAAGTATTTATGGAGGATTAATTTATTTTGTTTTTATAATTATTATCAAGCCGACCAGCACTTAGTTAGGCTCAGAAGCCCATAGACGTGACTATTCTCATCCACTTTTGTTAAATTTGGTGAGGATTTGAAGTCATTTCACTCATGTATTCTTGAGGTAATCTCCTCTCCACGTCTTGGGTTTTTGGAGTAGGATAGAACAAAAGAATACGTTGGCCTAGATGATGCCCTAGCCGCAGAAAGGATGATGCCCTAACAGCAGTTCAGCTGTGCCCTAGCCGCAGTTCAAATGTGCCTTAGCCGCAGTCAAGGGAAGGCTCCTATACACAGTCAACGTGGTTAGGAGAGGCACTTATACGCTGTCCAAGAAGCCCTAATTGTAAGAACCACATCCAGACTATATAAATTTTTTTTTTCTTCGTTAACAACACAATACAACTAGAAGAGAAACACACTGGGAATCATTTCACGAAACCTTTCATAACAATTTACATACATTTAACTAAGACCAAAATAGTATTACAACGCATATGTACCGTTCACCAGGAGACGAGACTCCGTTTGCTTGGTTGTTGCTAGTATTCTCTCGTTGTCGGTCACCTCCGCGAATGAATGTCGATGCACTTGATCCGAATGCGAGGACTCACCGGTTAACCTCCCACCCTACTCCTTGGGTACTCTTCT